>JAJHSJ010000103.1:0-40450 GCA_021015155.1 Magnolia officinalis | reverse complement strand
AGATGCAGGTGACGATGTAGTCTACGCAACAGAGCCGGACTTCATGGATGAGGAGGAAGAATTCTCTACGTGCAGCTCTCAGGGGGGTCTATGTAGACCTCATGCTGATTCGACGAGATTACAGGGACATGGGATTAGTTGGACACTTTACATTTTGACATTTTGTATATTTTGAGATAATACATGTAAATATAAGCCCTGGTAACATAATCATACTTTGGAGGTTGTGAAAACACGTACATATTTAAATATATATGCTTTAGACTTCCACTGCTTAAATTTAATTGTATCCAGAGTATGATATGCTGTTTTGGTATAATCTCACTCATGTTTAACTCATTAATATGGACTAAATCAGAACATCATCATCCATGTTACATAAGTGATGTGCTGGATTTCGGGAGAGTAGAGCTTTGTTCGACCCTCGAAATCCGGCGTTACAGATACCACCATAAAATCCTCCCTATGTCTTATTGCCATGCACATGACATTACTTATGTACAATTTTGTCCTTTATGTTGTCTCTACTTCTGTCACCCATAAATCTGAATACACCGTCTAAATGCGTTGAAAATTTTCGGGCATTCATTATTTTTCATGCTCTTTCCATTTCCCTAGTTTGGGCCCTAATATCTCGAGAATGACCAAGATGCTCTTTAATGGCAACACACTCCACAATTCAAAATAATGTTTTAGTACATCTAATTGACAAGTTATCAGGTAGTTTGGACTTATATCCTAAGATCTTCATGATGATCGATTTACCACAATATTCACGTGGCTCATTGGCGGATCCAAATATGATGAATGATCAAATGACTTGCGTAAAAATAAAGAAACTTGAACTTGATGGTTGATACGCTGACCATGTATGCAGGTCGATGTACGGTCGGTTTCATAAATGGATGGACAAAAAGTGGGTTTTAGAGTGATTAAAAGGTAGAAATGTATACTGTTAGATTCAAAGACTTTTTCATATATGAAGTTCCTCAGATTGTAGTTTTGATGGTGGGTTAAGCTTATTCGTAGGTGGTGGACATGATGAATGGATCAACATCTTGATTCATTATGTGTACGAGAGGATATAGAGATCAGGTAGTTAGTTTACTATGATCGGGTGGTCAAACTCAAAGTAGATAGTCAGATATCTTTACTTAGTGGTGAACAGTTGACTGAGTGGTTGGTTATGATGTCAAAGTGAGAATACTTAGATATATAAGTGAGAATACTTAGATATATAATGATCTTGTCTAAAAAATCAACAGTCGGATGACTTAATCTATCGATGAAGATTATTCACAAACGGTTAGATTCATGTTAGAGAATAGATATACGGTTATGAGAGCTAAATTGGTGACATACACATGTATATACTAAATTAAATTTCATGGTAACACTTGAGAACTTTTAATATTCGAGTATTGAAATATTTGGGGTGTTACAATCTACCCCCCCTTAAACAAATTTCATCTCTGAAATTTAAAGACTTCTACTATGCATATGGATTCATTGTTTAATTTTTACTGTGTTCCTCATGATGTAGATATATAATATATATATAATATATATATCTATATATATATCTATATATATATATCTATATTATATATGTCTAGGTGTGTATAGGTGCGTATAATTGGCTACATGAAATCCGGGTTCTACATCTTTCGACCGTGGAATCTCTTCTCTTAGACATTGAAGAACCTTTCAACTGATGCAGTACATGAGGTAGTTATCTTTGATTAGGCAATGGAGGAGATCCTCACGATCGACATCCCTCTGCCTTGGTCGGCCCCAATTCTAATATCAGCGCCGATGACCACCGATGATGCCTTAGTCTCTTCTACAACAACTGAAGATTCACTTCCAGATTAAGACATCCTCTCCTCCCTTCGACATGCTCTCGTCAGTGATGTCAACATGGGATAGTCCCCTTCATTCTTAACTAAATTGCAGTGTCTCAATGAAGAACTCCAAACCCTTGTGCATTCAGGTTCATCAGGGACTGTATCGGCCGAGATGATCGATCGATTTACCTAGCTAATCGATCAATATCGGGCCTTTTTTTTTGTTCGGACGAGTCTTATGACCAAACTGTCAGCCGTTAGGGATTTCTTGGAATGTGTTAAAGAAAAATACAATCTTTGCACCATCATTAGTCCTTTCGAGGCTGAGCATGTAACAAAAGGATACCAAATGGCTTGTCCAATGATATTGTCGATAAACTATTGACCTGCCACACAGAGTTGAAGCTATCTAATGCTGGTTGGAGGAAATGAGTGTATGAATTGTTGCACTAGAGGCTGAGTTGATGACGTTGAAGAGAGATTTTGAAGAGAGGAGTGTTGAACACGATCGAAAGAAGAGAATGGTCGAGGACCTGACCGCATCCACTAAAGGTCAAACAAAGGTTATCGGCCGGGTTCATCGAGCAATTGTCAACAGAAGTCGTTTTGCGTAAGGCAAAAGGTCGACTTGAAAAGGTTGAAGCGACAATTTGGCAATTTTCTTCTTTTGAAATGTAACTTTTTTATCCATTGTACAATAACATTTGATTAATAAAAATTGATTGTCGATCATTCTTTCATCATTAGTCGCTTTACTTAGCGCTTTCCTTCTTTTCAATTTCCTTATAACTAGCTGATGACATGGAACTTGAATTCAAGGGGTCATGCATGATCCTCTGAAACAATAGTTGTTATGACAACCCCAAGTGTAGGGCTGTGATGTAGTAATAACTCGGTGAGACAGAGGTCGTATCCACAGGGACTTGCTATTGTGCGATTTCTGGATTACGTTAGAACTAGAACTAAAATCTAAATTATCTACAAAAATCTGGATTAAGGAATAGTTGTAGAAGAAACTATCAGAGATAAAATACTAGAGTACCAAGGATCCACTTATAGCTTCCTTAATGTTACTTCGCTTGATTCAATCAGATCACACAACTGGAATCGAAGTCCTATCTTATCCAGTCGGATAATGGATCAGTTAAATCATCATTCATATATTCTAAAACAGATTTGAACTTTATTGAATTGGTTCCCTCATAAAGTATCCACGTATTGATCGTAGGGAATTCAAAGTATCTATCATGCCTGAATTCAATGATAGATCAATGGATTTTACAAACCAAACGATTGTAAAATATGTAAGAGAATATCAATAGCTTTCCTAAGCATCTAAAGTGCTCAGAGTTGACAATGGATCAAAGTAAACTGAAAATACTTCTTCATTCACCAAATATCAATGAATTGTTCAACATGAAAACCAAATAACTTGAATCAAATAAAATAAACATTAAGAAAAATTACAAGCTTCACCTTAGCTCTATCTAAGAGATTAGCCACCCATAGACATGATTGAACTAAAACTAAAAAAGAAAATCATAGAAACTTACTAGAATCGAAGGATTGAAGAGGAGGGAGGACTCTTTGAAGCACCACAACTCATTGTTATACTCCTTTTTACTAATTTGTGATTGAAAACTCCTAAAACATCCCTTTATATAGGCTTGATTCGAACTGACTTCAAATCGACTTGATTTTATGTAGCTATTGCAACTTCGATGGCATCGAGGTCCCATCGAAGAGTTGGGTGAAATCAAGAAACCGTCCAGCAACGAACTTTCGAATGTGCGTATTTTCTCGATGTTATTGAATCTCCTTCGATGGGATCGAACTTAGCTTCGATGACATCTAACATGTCCTCGATGGAATCGAAGAATGCACAAATATGTCTAGCAACAAAATAAGATTTTTCATGCTTTTTGCAATGGTTTTGAATTAGCTTCGATGACATTAACACTTACTTCGATGTCATCGATGAAATCGAAGTGTCGATTTCTGCACTTCTGATTTTCTGCACTTTTGATTCCTCGGTTTTCTTCCTTCCTCACTTGCTTTCCTTAGATCTTGGCATCTTGAATTCTTTAATCTTGACCTTCATAGATCCAGTGATTATTTGAGCATTAAATCCATGCTTTAAGTATCCTTTTCTCCTTAGTTCTTAAAATCACCTCATATGAGAAAGCATGTGTAATTGTATTAATTAAGCGCATCCATGTTCATAAAATCAATGCATAACAATGGGAAAATGTACAATATTTCACTCTCAACACACCCCCAACCAGTATTTTACTAGTCCTAAGCAAAACATGCAGAAACTAATCTTCCCAAAATCTAAATTTCAAACCTTTCTAAGAAAATAACATTCTGTGCAATCTTAAACATATGGGTTCAATTTAAAGACATAAGAATGAACTATTTGACAATCTAGAACCCAATATCACTAGTAAATAAATGAACTAAGTTCCCTTAACAATTTAATCAATAAAATGCATCTAAACATCAAGTTCCCAATGTGCTTAGTGGAATTCAACTTATAATCTGTAAAAGTTAACTCTCTCTCCATAACATTAACCACAATCATTACTTCAAAGTGGATAGATTAACACAAGTTACTGATTCCGAGCCTATATCTGTCACGCCCCAAACTCAAAAATCGGGCTCACAAAATTCCCGATCGCCTAATCCGCTCCGACCGCCTCTATAGTACCCTATTCTCGGCTCCCAACACCCATATACCGGATTCTGATTTTGTAATCTTACAAGGAGGATTTTCAGTAAAAATTTTTATAAAGAAGCATAACCATAAGCATAACCAAGTCGCAACAAAACAACATCACCACATATCCACTATAATCAAAACTTTTGAATACAATACGGAAGGGAAATATAAGTATATATCACAACTCCGAAAATATCGCCGCACGCTCCTGCCTCAGATCGGCTGCGTCCTAGCGTCACCTGCATGCAACGGTTGTGCATAAGCTTACAGGAAGCTTAGAGGGTGGTGTAAGTGTGTGCAAGGCATGTGCTAAATATATAAATATCAGAGTAATGCAGAATGATGCTAGCAAGCCCATGAATGCTATCAACCGTACCAAGGCTATGCGATGCAAGGCCTACATGGCCAAATGTCATATGCAAGATGCAATATAAGCATACCAGTCCTCAGCTGGATCCACATATCAGTACAGTCCATCTCTGGAATATCACCAAGGTCTAGCGCACTCCACAATGTCTGCCCCTCCTTCAGGCACGCAACCAAGTGAGTGTAAGAGACCTCACTACCTGCCTGGCCAGTAGTCAGCCAATATCTACTCGGCTCGTCAGTAGCAGACCCATTTCCGAGCTGGTCAAACTCAACCTAGCTTTGCTCCCTACCCCTCGGGCGGATAAGGCCACACCCCCTTCCAACCGACCACGACACAGTGGGAGACGCGGTTTACTGGTATTTGGCACTTGTGCGCTCATGTATCCACTCGGTCTCGACGTTGGAGCATCCTCCTCATATCATAAGGGTTCTGGGACTTTCACCCAAGGACATCCTAAGTGCCCTAGTGCTAGAACCAATATTTCGCTATCCAATCCTGCCATCCATGATATGCCTGTGGAGGCCACAACCCTGATGTCACTAGGGCGTATAGTGATCATATCACACAAGTGCAAGATGCATGAGTCATACTATGCAGTCATTCATCAATCCTGCGTGTACCGCACACTCATGTGGGGCAACTCTGTCTCTTAGGGAGTCCTATAAACAATCAGCCCAATGACACATGCTATGGTCAATTACTCCTCATAACAAGCATACAAATGATGCGCATGGGCACGTATCATGATGTTATGCTAGGCATATCCAATGGTGATGATGTACTCTCCTACAATTAATAAACGTCCTAGATGGCATACTCATATTAAGAATGGGCTTCATGGGTAAGTCTAATGTATATAACAAGGGTAGTCAAGAGGATGAGCCTAAGTACAAGAGTGGGCTTCCTCACCCTCTCCATCACATAGTAAACTGGCTTCCTATGGGTCCCAATATGCACAAGATGGGCTTTATGGCTTGGACAAATATACCAGGCATGGTGGAAGCACCATCAAAATAGGGGCCCCAATGGTTTAGGTTAACCCACTAAGAGAAGATGAGAATGGGCTTAACCATGGGCCTTAGGGAGGTTTACAATGTGGACATTAACCCCATTGCCTCTTAGAGTGCGGCCCGCTATAGAAACTATCTCACAATGGGGCCATGACCCTTAAACTAGCTAGAAAATAAATGGGTAGCATACATATTATCTCATTCATCATGGTGGGCCTCTTGGGGCAGCCCATGGCCCAGAAAAATAATCGTCAGGGGTACATACAACACATGCATCATGGCGGGCCTCATGGGGTAGCCCATATTCTCCAGAAAATGGTTGGGCAAGGTGCATACATACATCATGTGGTCCTTACAAGTCAGCCCATGGTCCACCAAAATAGATAGGCAGCTTGTGTAGGCATGCATTCAACAAGGTGGGCTCAATGGCTGGACGTTCAGCCCATCTGGGCCTACTGGACGTCCAGAAATCTAGACAGCCTAGTTGACACATACATATGGTGGACCTGATATGGTAATGGGGCCCATGGTCCAAGAAAAATAATTGCACAGTGTATATATGTCACACTTCATCATGATGGTCCTCACAACTTCAAATGGACAGCATGGTTTACAAAACATTAAGCAAGTTGGAGTCCTTGCTGGACGTCCAGCCCACCAATGTTTTGGGCTTGCTGGATGTCCAGAAGATGGACTATCTGGTTGAAATACATAACTCATGGAGGCCATACATGTCACAGTGGGCTCCATTAGATGAACAACATGGATACAACACATACATCAGGGTGGGGCCTGTTGCTGGACGGTCAGTCCAGCAGTGTCCCACCCCTGCTGGATGTCCCAAATGGATGGACGATGGCAAAAACATTACACAAGATGGGCCCCACTGCAGACGTCCCACCAAAGGTGGGCCCCATCCAAGTGGGCCATAAAATGGAAGAACGACGTGGGTACAATACAAATATCAAAGTGGGTCCAACAGCTTGGACACCAGCCCTGCTGGATGCTGGCCCTGCCTGGGCATTGGGCCTGCCTCTAGGTTGGGCCTAGGGCCGGCTAGACATGGGGGAATGGATGGACGATGTTCGTGCATGCACATACAGCAAGGTGGGATCCAAATCAGTGGGCCACCCCTCCTCTAAAGGTCAGGCTGATATTTATATTTTCCCATCATCTAGGCCTGCTGGATGATGCCAGCATGCTGGACCGTCCAGCCCTGCTGGGCCCACACCAGCGTGGCCTCCCATGGCTGGAAGGTGTGGATTCAATCATACATCATGTAGGGTACACACGTCAGTGGGCCACCCCACTCCCATCAGGAAAATCGAGCTGAAATTGGGGATATCTCTCCATCTAGACAGTCCTGCATGACCAGCCAGTCATGCAGGCCCACAATGTCTAGCAACACAGTCCATTTGTTGGACTGAATAGATAAAATGTATACATCAAAGTGGGGTCCATATGGTGGCCCACTGAGCTAGAAAAATCAAGCTAATATTTGTGTTTTCTTCCCCATCCGAGCCTATGTGACTGTCCGTCCACACAGGCCCAGAAACGGACAGTAGCTGGGCCGTTTTGCTGGACAATGGGCATCCCCACTGCTGGACTGTTTGGATGCAACACATACATTATGATATGGTCCACCTGGGTGGGTCACACGGCCCCCAGACCGAGCTGATATATGTGTTTTTCCTTGCATACAAAACAAGGCAACAAGGTGGGCCAGCCTGCGTCCAGAAAACTGGACAGCAGGGCCGTCCCACCTGCTGGACGGTCTGGATGTGTTGAGCACATTAGGTGGGCCACATCATTGGGGAAAAAGAGGAGAGAGAGAGAGAGAGAGAAGAGAGAGAGAGAGAGAGAGAGAGAGAGAGAGAGAGAGAGAGAGAGAGAGAGAGAGAGAGAGACGGTTGTGGGAGGGGTTCCGCCATTATGATCCCCTTTAGGGGCCATGCATACATCAAGATGGGTCCCATCCATGTGTGGTCCCTCAAATCAACAATCAAGGTGGGGATGCCATCCCCACCACAGGATCAAGGATCTTGATGACCCCTTTTACATGTTAGATATCAAAGAAACATCATCCATGGAGAATGGCCCCATCATGGTACATGCATGCAAGCATGGTGGGCCATTGGCCACACTTAGGGACCAAGATGGAATCCCTACCATTGATTGGTAGGTCCCACTTGCCCTCATGCAAGAAAATGGACAATCTATCCTAAGAATGCACCCACCTCTCTTCTTCTTGCTCCCTAGGGTTCCTTAGCTTCCAAGGTGCTTCTTCAATGGTGGAGATGGTGTTTCAATAGTTGGATTGGGTGGGATTAAGGGTGGAAATGGGCTGGAAATGTGGGTTTCTCTCCTTGCTTGGACGTCCATGGCTTCCTTGGGTTTCAAATGAGGAAGAAAGGGAGGGAGAGAGAGAGTATAGGGAAGCAATTATGAGTTTGTAAGGTAATCATAGTGTTGTAAGAGAGCATGCCATGCTAGTCATCATTGCTAGCAAGGCATGGGTGGCTAGGGTGATGTCATCCTATCCTAGGTAGGCTAGGATGATGTCATAGTCATAATTGCTCTTGTAGAGAATCTACTTTACCTGAAATCTTTGGCCCTGTAATGTGCAGTCTATGGCCGAGATTATGCGTGGGTCATATCTCTTAGTCTAGGTATCGGATTGGCATGCGAGACGTAGTGTTGGATCGCGGCGACGGCACGGTCGCAATGGCATAGGTTTCGGGTTGAGTCGACTTGGGTCTATGGGATGCAACTTAAGGTCGCTCGCAAACGCAGTCTACAGGTCGCGGGTCGTCAGAATTCGACAGAGAGAATTGCGGGATCCGGAGGAACAGTATGATACTAGGACACATGCCTTACAATATCCTTTCCACTTATTTTTTTGGCTTTTTAATTTTAAATCAATGGCTTTAGTCACGCCCCAAACTCGAAAACGGGGATCACAGAATTTCTGATAGCCGAATTCGGTGCGGACAGCATCCGTAGTACCTCATTCTTGGCTCCCGGCACCCATATGCCAAATTCCGATTCTGGGATCCTACAAGGAGGATTTTCAGTCTAAGTTTTTTATTTTGTAAGGGAGCATAACCACAAGCATAACCAAGTCACAAAATAACATCACCACATATCCACTATAATAAATCATTTGAGTACAATGTGGAAAGGGAAATACAAGTATAACCAAAAGCTCCAAGAAGATCTGTCACACGCTCCAGTCTCAACGCTGCTACGACCTAACGTCACCCGCATGCAACGGTCGTGCATAAGCTTACAACGAAGCTTAGAGGGTGTGTGCATGTGTGCACAATGCATGTGCCAAGCATGCAATATCAGAGTAAGCGAAAATACTCACAAGTCCATGAATGCTGTCAGCCATACCAAGGCTATGCGACGCAAGGCCTGCGTAGCCAAATGTCATATGCAAGTTACAAAGCATGCATGCTAGTCCTCATTAAGTCCACATGTATCAGTATAGTTCATCTCTGGAATATCACCGGGGTCTACTACACTCTACATAAGATTGTCGCCCAAATTGGACGCACAACCATGCAAGTGGAAAAACCTCACTACCCGCCTGGCCAGTAGTCTGTCAATATCTACCCGGCTCATCGATAGCGGACCCATTTATGAGCTGGTCAAACTCAGCCTAACTTTGTCCCCTACCCTCGGGCAGATAAGGCCACACCTCCTTCACAACCAATCACCATATAGTGAGAGATGCGGCCTACTGGTATTCGGTACTCGGGCGTGAAAAGGCCAAGTTATATGTCCTAGAGGGGGGGGGGGGGGGTGAATAGGACTATGCCAAATTAAAATTTAATAGTGGAATTCAATCAAAAATAACATAGCCTTATAAACAAATAAATAAAAGACAATACTTTAAATAAATAATGAACAGAAATGTAAAACACCTTAAATAAAGAGCTTGATACTAATGTTGTTCTAAGGACAACCTTTGCACCATAAAAACCAAGGGTTTATGGTAGGACAACCTTACTAGAACAAATTGAATATCAAAATGCAAATAGAAAGGAAATAAAAGAAATAACAAGAAATAAATTCTAAACTATTACAACATTCCCCACTTTGCTTGAAATGTAAATATTACAACATTCACATCCACATATACATTCCACAAATATGAGTGATTAAAGATATAGAAATTAAGTAAACATCCAAATCACAAAACACACCGATATATAGTGGTTCGCCTGTGTGTTCACCAACTGTTAAACAACAGCCACACAGCTTGCTACTCCACTCCTAATATCCTCACACAGGGGATATCAGCGTTCACTATGAAAATAGGTTTCACATTTCACGGTTCACCTAACCTTTACAATTGTGTCTTTCTAATGGGCTTACACATTCAAAAACTCCACTTCTGAGTTTTTCTGGCTCTCCTCCTCAGATAACCATACAAATTGAGATTTTTCTGGCTTACCTCAAACAAAACCAAAGATGGAAATTTACAATAAAGTAAAATACCTGGATTTCTCCTTTTGTAGCAGCCCGGAAGAACCAATCGGAGTAGAAGTTCGAATGTAGAAGTTCAATATCCAATACTCACTTTAAAATGGTTATAGGTTCTAATTGATTTTAAATTAAACCACTTGGGCTAGCTAGATTTAATTTCGATTCCAAGAAGAAGGAATACAACAATTCCTCTTTCCAATTCAGATTAGAGTATAGAAACAAAATCAAATACACAAAGCCAACAAAAGAGAATATAAAATATGCACAGAGTAGTTTCAGAGTGATACCTTGAATTTTCTTAAATTGAGTTATAAATCTCTGAAATTCGTGCTCTATTTATAGTTGTAGAAATCGCGTCTACGATTGGTCGTGTGGCCACCACGACTGGTCGTAGGACGAACTGCATTTTGAAATTTTAATCACGATCTGGTAAAACCGTTCCATGACTGGTCGAAGGTAGTCCACGACTGATCGTGAGACATAAAGTTTAGTCGCTGGAGTTTGAGTCGAAGATCTAGGACTGGTTGAAGGACGAGTCATGACCATTCCTACGATTGGTCGAACAGTCTCCAGGACTGGTCGTAGAATAACCAAAAAATTTCAAAACTTTGAAACAACTTAGGACTGGTCTTGGAATTTCTTGGACTGGTCGAACCAGTGCTAGGACTAGTCGAACAAGGTCCAAGACTAGTCTTATAACAAACCAAATTCATGTAAAAAGATTCATCTTGAATTATGTATACAAAATGACTTACCCTAAGGTCAAACTAAGGTCTATCATACCTGGGACATGAAGTATGAACATTGAAACTTCATTCTATCAGATGATGGTTAACCTTTGAACCTTATGAAGCTTGAGATCTCTACTTGATGTAGCTTGATCTTGAGATCTTCTACAGCTGGAAATTAGACTTCATCTTGAGTTGCACTTGAATCTTGAATAAACACTCTTCTTATCGATGTAGCTCTGGATATTGATGCTTACAGTAGAGGACAAAATACATGACCTTGCATTTCTTGAAGTCGATTACCGTACTTGACTTGAAGCATTATGATGTCGTGTCTTGAAACATATATATATCAACATACAAACACAAGACACAGATAGAGGTTTTGGCACAACAAAATTTGACAATCAAAGGAGCATGAGACCATAGCACTTACAATCTCCCCCTTTGTCAAATTTGTGACAAAACACACTCCAATAATCCAATAAAATAAGAGAAGCACAACATGCACAATAATGAATCATGCACCAGTTATAAATAAATCATGCACCAGTTGTCATTAGTAGCACAAACTCATTATTTTATACTCCCCCTGAGTAGCACACATATATAAAAATAATGCTACTATTATCTTCATTACCATTCCAAACAAACTTCATGAGAAATCTTCTCCCCCCTTGTCACGATATGACAAAGGAAGCAAACAAATGGAACAGAAGAATAATCAGGAAAGTAATATATTGATAAACTAGTCAAGATATAAGCAAAAGTCCACATATCATTAACCAGTTTAACCAAAAGCCAGTCAACCCAACAGAGGTAAAATCAATGTCAACAGACCAACAAAAGTAAAATAGGATTAGAATTAATACAGACCAAAAGAGAAAATCAATCAATCAGATCCAGAAGAGGGAGCAGGATTAGATGGATCAATTTTGTGTAGACCCTTAGTAACGCGCCGCATATACATGCGCATATAAGCAAACTGAGATGCTTGGGTTACACGTATTTCACCACCTGTTCCTCAAGAGAACGCAACCTCTCATCAAAGCCAGAAGGCTGATATTCCGGATCATTTCCAGAATTCAAACCAATTTCATCAAAAATATCATCCAATATCAACACATCGTCAGGAGGAAGATTCCAGCATCTGCCTCAATTCCTACTCAGCACCACTACCATCAACATCCCCTGGCCAGAAACCAACTCCAACTTCATCTTGTTAATTTGAATTGTAACGCCCTGAAAATCGGGGGTCGAGCATAAACTCAACTCCCGAGTTCCAGAACATCACTTATGCAACAAAATGAATGATGATTGAATGTTGACTGTATTCGTGCATTGAACATGAGTGAGATTAAGCCAAAACAGCATATCATACTCCAGAGACAGTTAAATTTGCAAGCGGAAGACTGTGATAGATAGATAAAATATATAAATATGATGAGTCTCCAGAGTGTGATAACATTACCAAGTTAAATAATACAAGTGCAGTTCTAAAATATACCAATTGTGAGGAAGTGTAATGTCTCTTATCCCAAGTACCATAGCCCCGTCAATACACTATCAGGTCTTCATTGACCTGTCAGAGAGATACAGATAGGAGAACTCCTCCTATCATCATAGAAGTAGTGCGGCTCTGCTTCACAAACATCGCCATCACCTGAAACTCAACAATCTGGTTGGTGTGTACAACACCGTCCCGTAACATGGGAGTGAGTGATCAACTCAGTGGAACAGTAAAACATAGGTTAACATGTTATCAATTCAATCAAGCAGTAATGATAAAGCAGTACAAATCAAACAATTCTAACTACTCTTATTAAATGCAAGAATGAAATGACATGATGCTGTATGCCCTTGCCAAACCACCCTCAAGCGACATCATCTTACGTTCGCGAATGCTTAACTCCCTCAGTGCGCCACATCTACAAGCACATGCGGTGCGATGATGCTCATGATTACCAAGTTATTATTAGTCCATTTCAACCAGCAGTATTGGAAACTAAGGTACCTCCCTTGTATCATTCCCAAACATGATCCATTCTAGGGTCGTCAATCCTAGTTAATCTCATACGATATTATGGTTTGAGAAGCATAGTGAAGGCATCGCAAAGGGCTCGTCACCCGTCAGCGCGGATACAGATCTCACCGTATGCGGCTCAATTGCTGGCCGTCAGCTCGAGTACAGGTCTCACCGTACTCGGCTCAATCACTAGCCGTCAGCTCGAGTACAGGTCTCATCGTACTCGGCTCAACTCATACTCTAGTTGCTGTGAAAGACTCGTCGCCAATCACAGACCCTTGGAGTATACTCGAAGATACTACGGAGGACTCGTCGCCCGTCAGCACGAGCACAGGTCTCACCGTACTCGGCTCTCGCCGTAAGTATCGACAGCTCGAATACAGTGTCCCATACCACCGTATTCGGCTCACGAGTTTGGTTGCGCAATGGTCACTACGGGGAGGCACATGGCCCCAGCGTAGGCCGACAGCTCGACCACGGTGTCCCATACCACCATGCCCGGCTCATGCGTCTTAGCGGATCGAGGTACCATGGTTAAAAGGGGGTTTCACTGGTAAGTTTGGTACCCTAGGTTCAAGCAGTAGCGTCCAAACAGGGTGAACATGCATAAGGCAGATCGGGTTACTTGACGAGCTCGACTAGCACGATCGCCCGTTGAGCTGCATGACATGAAGTGCATAACAACTTCGTGTGGCCTAGCCACTGCCGACAGGCAACGCACGACTCGAGTTCGTCGACACATCCCACGTGGCAAATGAATCTCAGCCACGAGTTCAATCCCGTTACCGATTGCCTGGGCCATAAGTATAGCCCCAAACACAATCAATTGCAGATAGATAAAGCAGTAATGGATCAAGATTCAACTCATACAGTCAGGTCTGGTATTATCCGTTTAGGGCTGCCAGGGCTGTTGCACGCACTCGTTGCTCCGCTCCCCCATCACCCATGACGGATCATACAACGTAAATATAAATTTAAACATATGCATTACATAGTTAAAATCATAAAGCAGTTGAGCATGTTATGAATCACAACACAAGCATGAGTTTGTACATGTTCAATTCCTAATCACACAACTATCAAAGGAGATCATACACATAGTTAAAAGAGGTTGAGAATCATATCTCAACACCCTTATACATTACAATTTGCTAACTACTACACATTCAGACATTTCAAGAAACACTTAAACAAACATACATCAACATACATGACATATGTCGATCACATAGGCATTAGGCCAAATCCTTTCACTAGGGAGTTGCCCCAATCATAACACGCGTACACCCACGACGGATAGTCATGACAAGCAAGAATCCAAGTTCCATATTCATTCAGTCATTTCCACAAACACTTGGGCCACACATTTTAGCATATGTAGTGTATATTGGCTGTGACGTGACTTAGGGCAAATCCTTTCGTCAAAGGGGTATCGCCAATACATCAATCATGAATCCATGACAATTAGTCATGGCGAGCACGAATGAGAATTCTATACTCATTCAGCCATTTCCACAAACACTTAGAATACATTATTACAACATACATGGTGTATGTTAGTAGAACATGTATTAGGGTTATCCTTTAGCCAAACGAGTATTTTATCCATGTATACCATAATCATACAACAAATAATCATGACAATTACATTTCCAAAACTTACACATATACGGTATTTCTAGAAATGCAAGCATACATGAATTGAGCAATAGACTGGTATGCTGGCCCACACCAAAGTAAGATGTTATCCCATCCTACAGCTTGGAGAATAGGAAGGATACCAAAAGGAGCAATGTGTTTAATACAAACAGACCGTTCAACAATGACTTTGCGCATACGCAAATCCCGTACATCAGAGGGATCATCCTCCAGTGAACGAAGATAGCGCCTAGAGATAGGAGTTGATCTAGAAGACGATGGACCACGGGAAGTTTTCTTTTTCCCTCTAGCATCCATTATTAGTATGAAAATCAAAAGATCAAGTAGATACAAAAGATGTGAAAAAGGGGTTTTGTTAGATCAGATTTTTTAAGAAAAATTCCTAAAATTACAATGAATCTCAAAATAGATTACTCTAAGAGTGAAAATGAAGTAATAGGAACTAGAATCTACAAGAGAAACACAAATGATGCACTAACCTTGAAGATCTAGGAAGGTGGGTACGACTAGTTGTGCCTCGGCTCGTTGGAGAGAAGAAAAGAAATAAAGAAGATGAGATTTCTCCGAAATTTAAAAGGTTCTAAAGCGATACGCGATTGGTCGAGGACCGTTCTCGACCGGTCGTATCATGACTGGTCGAGCATGTCCTTGACTGGTCGTGTACCTATAAAAACAGGCATATTTCATAAAAAATGGAATTTTAAACCAACAAATTATCAAATATATATACATTATGATACAAATATGCATGGATAATCAATTTAGAATGCACATACCAAGATCAAATTTCAATTTATTAAACCTACTTCTGTCGAGCGATTTAGTGAAAATGTCGGCATGTTGAATCTCGGTCGGAATATATTCCAAAGATATTATTTTATCTTCCACTAATTCACGAATATAGTGATACCTAATGTTAATGTGCTTGGGACGTGAATGCTGGATTGAGTTTTTTGATATATTTATAGCACTGGAATTATCACAATATAATATCATTGATTCCTATGCAATTCCATAATCGCTTAACATATGTTTCATCCAAACAAGCTGAGTACATGCATTTCTTGCTGCGATGTATTCAGCCTCAGCAGTTGAGAGCGATATAGAACTTTGCTTCTTGCTAAACCAAGAAACCAAACAGTTTCCAATATAGAAATAACCACCACTGGTTGATTTTCTATCATCAATATTACCAGCCCAATCAGCATCTGAGTACCCAGCCAATTGAACACTAGTATCATATGGATACCAGAGACCCATTTTAGCAGAACTTGCGATATATTGCTTAATCCGCTTGATAGCAGATAGATGTGACTCTTTAGGATCAGACTGATATCTAGCGCAAATCCCAATACTTAAAGCAATATCAGGTCTACTAACAGTTAAGTAAAGTAGACTACCAATCATACTGCGTTATAATTTAGGATCTATATTTTTACCTGTAGAGTCCTTTGAGAGTCTTAAAGTTGTACTCATAGGAATATCAAAATTCTTACCATTCTCAAATCTGAACTTTTTGATTAAGTTCAGAGCATATTTGGTTTGAGAAATGAAAATGCCATCTGGTTGTTGTTTTACTTGTAACTCTAGGAAATAATTTAATTCCCCAACCATGCTCATTTCAAACTTAGATTTCATTAAATCTGCAAACTCAACAGTCATGTTAGTACAGGTAGATCCATAAATAATATCATCAACATATATCTGAACCATTAAGATATCATCGTTGTGTTTCTTAACAAAGAGCGTCTTATCGACACTACCCATTTGAAAATTATGACTCAGTAAAAACTTAGTCAATTTTTCATACCATGCCTTGGGAGTTGTTTTAGACCATATAGAGCTTTTTTAAGACGGTATACATGATCAGTAAACTTAGGGTCTTCAAACCCTGTAGGTTGTTCCACATACACTTCTTCATGGAGATCACCATTTAATAAAGTAGTCTTTACATCCATTTGATAAATTTTAAAATTTTTAAAGCATGCAATGGATATAAAAAGTCTAATTGATTCAAGGCGAGCAACTGGGACAAAGGTTTCATTGTAATTAATGCCTTCTATTTGAGTGTACCCTTGTACAACCAGTCTTGCCTTGTTTCGAATAATATTACCAAGTTCATCAGACTTATTTTTGAAAATCCACTTAGTTCCTATAATGTGTTTATCTTTAGGTCTAGGAACAAGATACTAGACATTATTTCGAACAAAATGATTAAGTTCTTCCTGCATAGCTACTATCCAGTTTTCATCAGAAAGAGCTTCTTTTACGTTTACCGGTTCAATCTGGGATGTAAAGCACACGTAATTACATATGTCTTCTAGTTGTCTACGAGTGCGTACATCAGTGAAAGGGTTTCCAAGAATTTGAACGGTTGGATGATCTTTAACAGTCCTTAATTTAGAATTGTTTGGACTTAATGAAGTATCAGGTTTGTCACCTAGAAGAACTTCATTATTATTTGAACTTGGGGCAGGTGTATTCAAATTATCGCCTATGAACACATTAATTAATTCTTAAATAACACCGGTCCTTTGTTCAGTACCCGATATGCGCGACTGTTAAAAAGAGTATCCTAAAAAGATTCCTTTGTCACTTTTTGTGTCAAACTTTTCCAGATTTTCACGGTAACGCAAAATATAGCACTTGCTACTAAAAACTCGAAAGTATTTGACAGTAGGCTTTTTATTGAACCACAATTCATAAGAGGTTTAATTATTAGATTTACATATATAAACCCGATTAATAACATAGCAGACAGTATTTACTGCTTCAGCCCAAAGATTTTTAGGGAGCTTCATACTATTCAACATTACTGTTCCCATTTCTTGAAGCACTCTATTTTTCCTTTCCACAATTCCATTCAGTTGAGGAGTTTTGGGTGCAGAGAATTCATGTGATATTCCCTGATTGTTACAGAATTTCTCAAAACTGCTATTCTCGAACTCAGATCCATGATCACTACAGATCTTACAAACTTGAGAACCTTTTTCAGTTTGGATCCGTTTGAGAATCCTTTTAACTTTATCAAGGGTTCTGATTTATCCCTTAAGAAGGCTACCCTAGTGAATCTAAAAAACTCATCCATGATTACTAAGATGTATTTTTTGCTACCTCGACTCTCTGTCCTGGTAGGTCCTATAAGATCCATATGGAGAAGCTCGAGTGGTCTTGATGTGGCACTAAATTTCACCTTTTTGTAAGAGCTCCTTGTTTACTTGCCATACTGGCATTCACCACATATCTTGTTTATATTTTGTAATTTAGGTAGATCTCTTATTAGTTCTCCCTTTCTCAATTTGTATAAATTACTGTAGTGTACATGTCCAAGGCGTTTATGCCATAATTCTGTTTCATCGATATGGACTATGTAGCACGATTGATTAGATGAGCTACCATCGCTTACAATATAGCAGTTTTCAGAAGTCCTGCGACCAATTGATATTACAGAACCCTTTTTGTTTAAGATTTCACAACCTTTATTAGAAAATTTCACGCTATGATTATTATCACATATTTGAGATATGCTTAACAGGTTGTGTTTTAGCCCCTCAACATATAAAACATTCTTAAATAAGGGAAGGTTATAGAGTTGAACCGTACCTTGGCCAATAATCTTGCAGTTGCTACCATCACCAAATGTGACTGACCCATTAGTCATATCTTTAAGATCGGTGAATAAAGCCTTGTCGCCTGTCTTATGCCTTGAGCATCCATTGTCTAAGTACCACTTTGAATGGTTTATAGCTTTGAAAGCAGTGTGGGCAACCAAGCAAGTAACTTTAGGAACCCATTTTGTTACTGTTTTGGGTTTAGGAGTATAGTTGGTCTTCTTGTATTTGTAATTGATGTACGGGTGACCCACTGAGTTAGATTTTAAGAGCTCCTTAAGCAAATCAACTATTTTTTCAGCTAAAGGGTTTTGGTTTTGAGTTTTATAGTTGACATAATTGCTTTTAGGTTTTTGAAAAATTTTAGCATTTTTAGAAAAACTTTGATTAATACTTTTCCCTTTTGAGTTAGAGGTTTCTCCTCTCACAAACTTAGGAGGAATATTCTTTTGTTTAGAAGGTATTTTCTTATCATAGCCCAACTCGGATCTGTCGCCACATTTCCTAGATCCGGATAAAAGTTTTTCAAACTTTGGATCTCCTTGGGCATACTTCCATGTATCCTTTGAACTCAAGAGTGAAGAGTTTTCAAGCTTAAGTTTGCCATTTTCAGATTTGAGATTTTCAATCAGGGAGGTTTTGAATTCTAAATCACATTTAGTCTTTTCAAAACAATCTGAAATATGAGATTTTCCTAAAACAAGAGACTCAAAATTTTCTTTAAGTTTTAAAAACTTTTCTTTTTGAAGTTTTAGTTTTATGGCAATTTTACAACTTTCCTTGTATAGGGCATTGTAAGCATCTTGAAGATCTTCTTCATTTTCATGATCACTATTCAGATTTTCTTCACTAGTTGAATCATCATGATTTGAAAAAGTGAACTTGGCTAGAGTCATAAGGGCCTTAACTTCATTGCTCGACTCGGTTTCAGAATCTTCTGATTCAGAAGAGGCTTCAGTGCCAGAAGATTCGTCCCAAGTAGCCAACATTCCTTTCTTTTTAGGTTTGTCCTTTTTAGGACATTTGTTTGCTAAATGCCCATATTCTTAGCAGTTGTAACATTGACTATCTTTCAAAGATTTTTAAGTTTTAGATTTAGGTTTAGATCTTTTCTTATCATTTGATTTTTGAAAATCAACCCTCTTTTTACTTTTGAAAATCTTGTAAAACTTTTTCGCTAAAAGAGCCATATCATCTTCAGAATTTTTTAAATTGGAGTTTTCTTGAGAAATATGTTTAGAAGACTTAAGGGCAATAGATTTACCTTTAGGAGCTTTAAAAGTAAACTCGTGGGTTTGTAAAGACCCAACCAACTCTTCTACCCTCATATTGTCCGTATCACGAAGTTCCTGGATCGCAGTTACCTTAGAATTGAACCGTTCAGGTAGTAAGCATAGTATGTTTGCACACACTTTACTTTCTGGGATTTTATCGCCAAGACCCCACATAGAGTTTACAATGTCATTTAATCTAATGTAGAAGTCCATAAACATTTGATTTTCCTCAATATGAATTTCTTTAAATTTGGTCGTGAGGAGATGGACTTTAGATTTTTTAACAATTGAAGTACCCTCGTGTGTCATTTCTAATATATCCCAAGCTTGCTTTGCAGTATCATAGGATATAATTCTTTTGAACTCATCTGGTGATAGTGCGCAAGTGATTGCATTTAGTGCTTTTGCATTAGCACTACTCTCACTTTTCTGAAGAGTGGTCCATGAGAAAAATGGTGTTACTCCCATTGATTTTGAACCATCGATACCAGTCACTTCAGTGGTAGGTGGGTTCCATTTAGTCACTGTGGTAAGTCACATGTTCTCATCCATTGATTTGAGGAAAATCCTCATCCTGGCTTTCCAATAGGCATAGTTGGAGCCATCAAAGGGTGGAGGCCTAGTGACTGAAAGGCTATCAAAATTTGACATCTTATATATAACTTAGATCGTTAGCTCCGGAAATGAATTCAAGAATAAAGCAATTAAAACAAGCTATTAGGCTCTGATACCACTTGAAAAGGCCAAGCTATATGTCCTAGAGAGGGGGGGGGGGGGGGGGGGGGGGGGGGGGTGAGTAGGACTATGACAAATTAAAATTTAACGGTGGAATTCAATCGAAAATAAGATAGCCTTATAAACAGATAAATAAAAGACAGTACTTTAAATAAATCAATGAACAGAAATGTAAAGCAACCTTAAATAAAGAGCTTGATACTAATGTTGTTCTAAGGACAACCTTTGCACCATAAAAACCAAGGGTTTATGGCAGGACAACCTTACTAGAACAAATTGAATATCAAAACTCAAACAGAAAGGAAATAAAAGAAATAACAAGAAATAAATTCTAAACTATTACAACATTCCCCACTTTGCTTGAAATGTAAATATTACAACATTCACATCCACATATACATTCCACAAATCTGAATGATTAAAGATATAGAAATTAAGTAAACATCCAAATCACAAAACACACCGATATATAGTGGTTCGCCTGTGTGTTCACCAACTATTAAACAACATCCACACAGCATGCTACTCCACTCATAATATCCTTACACAGGGGATATCAGCGTTCACTATGAAAATAGGTTTCACAGGTTCACCTAAAACCTTTACAATTGTGTCTTTCTAATGGGCTTACACAATTCAAAAACCCCACTTCTGAGTTTTTCTGGCTCTCCTCAGATAACCATACAAATTGAGATTTTTCTGGCTTAACCTCAAACAAAACCAAAAGATGGAAATTTACAATAAAGTAAAATACCTGGATTTCTCCTTTTGTAGTAGCCTGGAAGAACCAATCGGAGTAGAAGTTCGATGTAAAAGTTCAATGTCCAATACTCACTTTAAAATGGTTATAGGTTCTAATTGATTTTAAATTAAACCAGTTGGGCTAGCTAGATTTGATTTTGATTCTAAGAAGAAGGAATACAAAAATTCCTCTTTTCAATTCAGATTGGAATATAGAAACAAAATCAAATACACAAAGCTAACAAAAGAGAATATAAAATATGCACAGAGTAGCTTAAAATGAACACTAACTTATCTCAGAGTGATGCCTTGAATTATCTTAAATTGAGTTATAAATCTCTGAAATTCGTGCTCTATTTATAGTTGCAGAAATCGCGTCTACGACTGGTCGTGTTGCCACCACGACTGGTTGTAGGACGAACTGCATTTTGAAATTTTAAGCACGATCTGGTAAAACCGTTCCACGACTGGTCGAAGGTAGTCCACGACCGGTCGTGTGCACTCTACGACTGGTCGTGAACCACCCACGACTGGTTGTGAGACATAAAGTTTAGTCGCTGGAGTTTGAGTCGAAGATCTAGGACTGGTCGAAGGTCGAGTCGTGACCATTCCTACGACTGGTCGAACAGTCTCCAGGACTGGTCGTAGAATAACCAAAATATTCCAAAAATTTGAAACAACTTAGGACTGGTCTTGAAATTTCTTGGACTGGTCGAACCAATGCTAGGACTAGTCGAACAAGGTCCAGGACTAGTCTTAGAACAAACCAAATTCATGTAAAAAGATTCATCTTGAATTATGTATACAAAATGACCTACCCTAAGGTCAAACTAAGGTCTATCATACTTGGGACATGAAGTATGAACATTGAAACTTCATTCTATCAGATGATGGTTAACCTTTGAACCTTATGAAGCTTGAGATCTCTACTTGATGTAGCTTGATCTTGAGATCTTCTACAACTAGAAATTAGACTTCATCTTGAGTTGCACTTGAGTCTAGAATTGCACTTGAGTCTTGAACAAACACTCTTCTTATCGATGTAGCTCTGGATATTGATGCTTATAGAAGAGGACAAAATACATGACCTTGCATTTCTTGAAGTCGAGTACCGTACTTGACTTGAAGCTTTGTGAGGTCGTGTCTTGAAACATATATATATCAACATACAAACACAAGACACAGATAGAGGTTTTGGCACAACAAAATTTGACAATCAAAGGAGCATGAGACCATAGCACTTACACGGCGCTCATGTATCCACTTGGTCTAGATGTTGGAGCATCGTCCTGGTACCTGTTGAAGCATAAAAAGAGATAGACTCCTGTTGTGCGTAAAAGCATTGTGTGCTATAGCAGGTTGGTCGAGCAGTGGAATCCACACAAAGGTGGTCGCGCAGTGGAATCTGCACAAAGGTGTTCGCGCAGTGGAATCAGCACAAAGGAGACTGCACACTCGGATGCGCACAAAGACATCCGCAAAAGGGGTCCGCACATAGGGGATTGGCGCACGATGAACACTTGGCATGTTCGCACGTGTGAAAGATCTATAAATACCCCATGACCCCTTTAAAGGGGTCATTAGCACCAGATTCAAGAGGAGGGGAAGGAGAGAAGCGGACCTTGAACGAAAAGAGGTAGAGTTCGCATCTGGTGTGCGGAGCAAGTGTTGTGCAGTGCACAACACTGTCTGTGCAGAATAGGCTTCAGCACGCAATGGGCTTCATCATACAGTGCTCCAATGCACAATGGACTCCAGTGCACAGTGCTGCTAGCGCACAATGATGTTTCTTCGATAAAGTGACATATGCATGGTTTCTCCAATAGTCAAAGATTAATAAAAAGCTTTAGATTCGATCCAAGGAGTGATCAAGACATTTGTCACATTTGCTTTGTATTATGATTCTAGAAATATTCTATTTTGGAATCAAAGGAGAGAAAGGATGTAAAAGAATTCAGAATGAATAAATATTGTGATTATCTTCTTCATCTTCTTTTGTTAATTATTACGTGAATGAAATCTCTCAAATCAAAATGCATTTGTTTCTTGTCGAAACAAAATGGCGACTCTACTGGTGTAACAGCCTGGATTTTTCCCAACCTGGGATTAGACGTCCTTAGGCAATGGGTCGCTCCTAACACCTTATTAACTTGTCAGAACTGAATCCCACAGTCTAGAATCGCTTCTGAACCCATTTCCTTCACAAATCCCACCCTTCACCACCTTGTTCTTTTAATTTTTCTAAGTACTTTCACCTTAGACACTATCTTAAAGTTTAGGTAATGAAGAACAATACTTAAACTAAACATTGCTAGGAAGAACTAAGTACCACCTCAGACCGAAATCACCCAGGACTAAATCCTTTAGAAATTAATCGAGAATTAGCCAGTGTTAAACTAGAGTGCCTGTGAAATTAGCACCAATCACTTTAAATACGATCTGCAAGACCCAAAACTTGTAGAATCATTGATGCTAGGTTACCCTAAAATCTAGGATCAATCTCATTACCCGGCTGCTCTCGAGAGTATCTCGAAACTCCGTATCGGATCTGGACCGCACGTCAGAAGTCCGATTAACACGAAGTTAAGAAATTAGGACTGCCTTGCTGGGCTTGACAACCATCTCGGAAATCAAATCCAGATAGTGTCCCAGCGCTATTCGCTTGAGCTCGGAGTGAAGAGTGTGAGAAATGTGAAATTAATTCAAAATAAAATATCTTGAATAGTAATCTGGCACGTGTTGCTTGCGGATTAGTTTTAAGCAACCAGACCGTCAGAATTAGACCAAATTACACCCTCGGATCAGGAGAAATTTCATACACATATCCATGTACTTGGAATCTCTGATCGAGATCCGCTGACCATTGAACTGAAACTGGTCCGCCATTTGCGATTTGGAATCCTGACCGAAATAAAAACTTAACTAAACGTAGATCCGGTGTCGGTGAGCTTAAGTCCGACCTTTGGCTCAAGGAGGCCCGCCAGAAGTCCTCCGTTGAGCTGAAACTGACCTACTTTGGTTATAACCTAAGTATACTTTGACCGGGAGTCTATTTCATTGAATTTTTAGGCTATATAAGGACCTTAAACCCTCTCTCATTGCAGCCATACGAATTTGAGAGAAACCCTAGTGAGAGAAGAGAGAAAAGAGAGAGAAAGTGTGAGAGCAGTGGGAGAATCTCCCTTCCACTCTTCCCTGCCGCTATACGAGCTTCACCACTCCATTCATGTCGCTTTCCCGACGAATCCGACTCCGTTTCTTGGTAAGAAACCCTAACCCTAAACTGATTTGAGGTTTTGATAGTTGTTGGTTAGGAAATAGCTAACCTATTTAATTCTATAGGTTACCAAACTACTGTATACGAAAGCTTAGCAAATCCATCGACTCCGTTACGATTCTACAATAAAAGGTGCGGACTTTAGGTGTATAGGTTATGGTTTTTAATGTTTTCAATGTCAGATAATGATAGATTCATGATCTGCATGCAATTACACATGTACAAAGTGCTGTCTGTTTTCCGTTTCGATTAAAGATGAAAAAGATGGAATTCTACATACTCTAGGTATTTGTAGAAAGTATGGTATACGTATAAATTTTAGAAATGTGTTTGACATGATTATTTGTTGTATGAATATATTATATATGGATAAATTACTTGTTTGGCGAAAGGACTCGCCCTAATACATGTTTTGCTTATATACACTATGTATGTTGAAATTGTGTATTCTAGAAAGTACAGTATACATATAAATTTTGGAGATGTATTTGCCATGATTATTTGCTGTATGAATATACTATATATGGATAAAATACTTGCTTGGCAAAAGGTTAGCCCTAATACATGTTTTGCTAACATACATCATGTATGTTGAAATAGTGTATGCTAAGTGTTTGTGAAAATGACTGAATGAGTATAGAATTCTCATTCGTGCTCGCTATGACTAATTGTCATGGATTCATGATTGTTATATTGGCGATACCCCTTTGACGAAAGGATTTGCCCTAAATCACGCCACGGCCAATATACACTATATATGCTAAAATGTGTTGCCCAAGTGTTTGTGGAAATGACTGAATGAATATGGAACTTGGATCCCTGCTTGCCATGACTATCCGTCGTGGGTGTATGCGCGTTATGATTTGGGCAACTCCCTAGTGAAAGGATTTAGCCTAATGCCTATGTGATCAACATATGTCATGTATGTTGATGTATGTATTTTTAAGGTGTTTGTTGAAATGTCTGAATGAGTAGTAGTTAGTAAATTGTAATGTTTAAGGGTGTTGAGATATGATTCTCAACTTCTTTAACTATGTGTATGATTTCCTTGGATAGCTGTGTGATTAGGAATTGAATATGTACAAACTCATGCTTGTGTTGTGCTTCATAATATGCTCAGCTGATTGTATGATTTTATCTATATAATGCAAATGTTTAAATTCATGTTTACATTGTATGATCCGTCATGGGTGATGGGGGAGTGGAGCAACGAGTGCGTGCAACAGCCCTGGCAGCCCTAAACGGATAATACCAGACCTTGATTGTATGAGTTGAATCTTGATCCATTACTGCTTTATCTATCTGCAATTGATTGTGTTTGGGGCTATGATTATAGTCCAGACAATCGGTACCAGAATTGAATTCGTGGCTGTGATTCATTTGCCACGTGAGATGTGTTCGACGAACCCGAGTCGTACTTCGGTTGGCGATAGTGGTTGGCCACACGAAGTGCTTATGCGCTTCATATCGTCCAACTTGTTGTGCGCTCGAGCTAGCCGAGCTCGTCAAGCAACCCGATCTGTCTTATGTTTGTTCACCATGTTTAGACGCTACTGCTTGAACCTAGGTACCAAACTTACCAGTGAAATCCCTTTTAACCATGGTACCTTGATCCGCTAAGACTCATGAGCCGGACATGGTGGTATGGGACACCGTGGTCGAGCTGTCGGCCTACGCTGGGGTTGCGTGCCTCCCCGTAGTGACCAGTGAGCAACCAGACTCGTGAGCCAATTATGGTGGTATGGGACACTATATTCGAGCTGTTGACACCCACGACGAGATCCGAATACGGTGAGACCTGTATTCGTGCTGACAGGCGACGAGTCCTCCGTAGTGTATTCGAGTATACTATAAAGTCTGTGATTGGCGATGAGCCCTTCGCAGCAACTAGAGTATGAGTTGAGCCGAGTACGGTGAAACCTGTTTCAAACTGACGGCCAATAATTAAGCCGCATACGGTGAGATCTGTATCCGTGCTGACGGGTGACGAGCCCTTTGTGATGCCTTCGCTACGCCTCTCAAACCATAATATCGTATGAGATTAACTAGGACTAACGACCCTAGAATGGATCATGTTTGGGAATGATACAAGGGAGGTACCTTAGTTTCCCAATACTGCTGTCTGAAATGGACTAATAATTACTCGGTAATCATGCTCATCATCGCACTGCATGTGCCTGGTAGATGTGGAGCACTGGGGGATGAACGCATTCGCGAACGTAAGATGGTGTCGAATGAGGGTGGTTTGGCAAGGGCATACATCATGTCATTTCATACATGCATTAAATAAGAGTAGTTAGAATTGTTTGATTGTACTGCTTTATCATTACTGCTTGACTGAATTGATAACATGTTAACCTATGCTTTATTGTTCCACTGAGTTGATCACTCACTTCCATGTTACGGGACGGTGTTGTACACACCAACCAGATTTGTTGAGTTTCAGGTGATGGCGATGCTTATGAAGCAGAGCCGCACTACTATGATGTGGAGGAGGAGTTCTCCTACTTGTAGCTCTCTGACAGGATTTTGAAGACCTGTTTTTGTATTGACGAGGCTATGATACTTGGGATAGAAGACATTACACTTACACATTTGGTATATTTTAGAAATGTACTTGAAATTTATTAACCTGGTAATGTTATCACACTCTGGAGACTCACCACAGTTTTTATATATTTTATATATCTATCATAGTCTTCCGCTTGCAATTTAACTGTCTCTGGAGTATGATATGCTGTTTTGGCTTAATCTCACTCATGTTCAATACACTAATGTAGACAACATTTAATCATCATTATCTATATTGCATAAGTGATGTTCTGGAACTCGGTTGTTGAGTTATGCTCGAACCCCGATTTTTCGGGATGTTACAACTGGGGATTATTGTATTCACTTAATATTAATTTAAGAATTGTGCAGAGGACAATTACTACTGTTTAGCATCTTTAAGGCGCCAAATGGCCACTCTCAGTGGGAACATCCTCCATTTCATCTCCAAAATAAAATATAATTTAATTTAAGTACTGACTTGTGACGTTTTGTAATATGAGAGGACTCTGGAGGAGAAATTACAACCAATCAATGACCATCATTTAAAAGAATACAGTCTTTTACTTTACTGCGACGGGGTTCGTCATCGAATATGCCGATAAGCAAGCCGAATGTCGCAAAAGAAGAGCAATGACAGTTAAGCATTAGAACCACGAGCAGCTATTGCAGTCATAACAGCTTCGCCGGTAGCGCAGGAAGAAAGAGATGACTGGATCATTGTTACTCACAGGAGAACAAGGACTCAGAACATTACTGCCGCAGGAACAAGTGCACAACTGGGAAGAGCTAGGGGACCGATAACACGAAATACAACTAAGAAACATCCCGAACTTCCTCCACCAGCAATCTACCTCGGGCAAGTTGTCATTCCTTTAGTGATACACGATTTTCCTGCCCTACCTATTAAGGACTCTCGGTGGACAAGAGAACAGAAGGGTAAGGCTTTACTAACAAGTTCGCCAGGATCCACGTCACTAATCTCCATATCCCCCCGATCAACTGGCTACCTCGAAAATACACGGAGATCAGACGAGTCTCCTCTTTTAGTAACCCCTATAACGTCAATATATTCTCATTCGGCCTCGACTACCGCCTTGTCAGGGAATGGGGAGGCTGTTGTTTATATGGCCGGGGCAAATCGAGGGTCTTCCCCAACTACAAAGGAACGCAAAGCTAAAATGGCAGAGGCACAGAAAGCACTAATGGAAGAATGTAGAAACCTTCGAGAGGCCTTGGGGACTCTTGCGCAAAACGTAGCCTGGATGACGACACCCCCAATGACCGATAACACGAATGACCGAGAACAGCACCATGAAGGGTCACAACCGCCGAGGACCGGGTCACACGGATCTGCCCCCACGATGAGAGTAATGACACAGGAAGAAGTACGATAAGTTGTCGAAGAAGCAGTCAGGTCAGAAAGAGAACGTGAGGGTACATGAAGATTCAGATATCGAACGTCGTACCCGAGAGAAGTAGAAGATATCCCTTTCTCGAACAATTTTAAGCATCCTGATTTTCAGAAATTCAACGGGGGTGGATCACCGAAAGAACATTTGATGCACTTTATTACCAGCATGGGGAATTTCTCCACCCTGCCCCAGTATTGCCTCCGTTTATTCGGGTCTTCTCTGACAAATAAAGCATTCAGGTGGTATTCTAGCTTAGAACCTGGGTCGATAAGAATGTGGGAACAGATGTAAGACGCGTTCATGTCAGAACGTGATGTTAGTATCAGAAGACCTTGGGGCTAGTTCTGATGGTATTCTATCAGAAAGAACTAGTTCTGACATGATGTCATCAGAACCTGGGTCGACATTTTTCGAGTCATCAGAACGTGATGTTAGTATCACAGAACTAGCTACGGTACGACAGAGAGAGGGAGAGCTAGTGGAGAAATTTATAGACAGATGGAAGACCTTGGGGGCTTCTTGCAGACAATTGCCAGAAGAGAAAGAATAGGTGAAATTGTGCGTGAATTCTATGGAAATGGGGGTGGCATTTGGTCTCACCAGTGATGACATCAGGACCTTCCGTGACTTGTCTACAAAAGCGCACACCCTAGAACTGATGACTCAAAAAATGTCGACGTTCAATTGTGAATTGGTTAGAAGAGGACCCTAGAAGTTAATCACAAATGTGGTTGAGCACGAAAAGAGAAGCTAGGACGGGAAAAAGGGCAAAATAACAAAAAGGAAAGAAGAGTCGAATCGCCCTAGAGGAAGGTTGTATGACAAAAAACCCCGATCGTTGAATTCTCACGAGGGTTTTGCGTTTGAAAAGGAGGACGTACTCTCTATGATGAATCAGTTGCTAAAAGCCAGAATAATTGAACTGCCCCTGTCAAAACGTCCTGAAGAAGCATCTAAAACGAAGGAAAGATACTTCTGTCATTATCACCGCATAGTAGGGCATCTTACAAAAAATTATTATACATTGAAGTGTATCATACAAAGGATGATAAACAAGGGTGAAATAATAATTGGGAAAGAGAAAGAAAGAGACAGAAGAGTGATAGCAAACTGTAACGACCCGTGAATTTCCGTACATTGGCTCGAGTACCACCTCGACCAGAAATCAATTAGGATTAAATCCTTTAGAAATTTAACAAAGTTAACTAAGTACTAAACTCGGTTAGCCATGAAATCCGTTGGGATCGCTTTAAATACGATCTGCAAGACCCAAAACTTGCAGAATCAGTGACTCTAGGTTACCCTAAAGTTTAGAACCAAACTCATTTCCCGGCTGCTCTCGGGAATGAAACGAAACTTCGTATTAGGTCTAGATCGCACATCGGGAGTCCGATTAACATGAAGCTAAGGAACTAGGACCGCCTCACTGGGCTTGACAATCATCTCAAAAATCAGGTCCAGCCGATGTCCCACGGCCATTCGTTTCAATCCGGAGCGAGGGAGTGTGAAAAACACTATTCCCATCCCAAAATAAATATCTGGAATAGTGATCTGGCACCATTCGCTTGCGCGTCAGTATTAAGCAACCTGACCATCAGAATCCGACCAAATTACACCCTCGGATTAAGAAAAATTTCAGGAACATTTACATGTACTTGGAATTTCTGATCGTGGCCCACTGACCGTTGAACTGAAAGTGGTCCGCCACGTGCGATCTGGGAATCCGATCGAGTCGAAAACGTAATCCCACATAGATCCATGTGTGGTGAGCTTAAGTCTGATGTTTGGCTCAAGGAGGGCCACCAGAACCTCTCTTTTGAGCTGGAAAAGTGATGAATATCCTATATTAGCAGTAACCCTTGAACCTGAGTCTATTTTGGGGATGTTTTTGGCTATAAAAGGGGCTTAGAACAGCCCCTCTCACAGCCATACGAATTTGGGAGAAAAACCCTAGAGAGAGAGAGAAAAGAGAGAGAAGAGCTTGGAGTTTGTAGGTGATCTTCCTCCTACTATTTTTGGTTGTCGCACGGCCTACACCGCTCCTTTCCAGGTGTTTTCTCGGCGGTATCCATTCCGTTTGAAGGTAAGAAACCCTAACCCTAGGTCTGATTTGATGTAGATTCATTGTAGGTTATGTAAAGGCTAACCGATTCCGCTCTTTAGGCTAGAAAACTCCCGTATACGGAAGCGCTACTACCCTTGCTGATTCGTTGTGATTCTAAGGGCAAAGGTGAGGACTTTAAGCGTATAAGTTACGTTTTTCAACGCTTTCAATGTCAGATAATGATAGATTCATGATCTGCATGTAAATGCACATGTACAAAGTGCTTTCCGTTTCCTGTTTCGATTAACGTTGTAGAATATGGAATTTCACATACTCTAGGTATACGTAGAAATACCGTATACGTATTTTTTTCAGGAAAATGTTTGACATGTTTATTTAATGCATGATTATATAATATATGGATAAAATACTAGTTTGGCGAAAGGAATCGCTGAAATACATGTTCGCTTGTAAACGCTATGTATGTTGAAATTGTGTATTCTAGAAATACCGCATATGTGTAAAATTTGGAAGTGTAATTGTCATGATTATTTGTTGTATGAATATGGTATACGCGGATAAAATAACCGCTTCGCGAAAGAATAGCCCTAATACGCAATTTGCTAACATACGTCATGTATGTTGGAATGGCGTACTCTAAGTGTTTGTGTAAATGCTTGTGTGTGTAAATGCTTGAGTATTAGTGCCTTAGAGAGGTACTGATATGGGATTCCTGACTCCCTTAGAGACATGTAGGATCCCCTCCATGCGGTGGTTCGCTAGAACCACTCACTTGTAATGTGTATGTAATTGTATCCCTATGTGGATAGTGCTTTACTACATGCTTTACAACATGCTTTACAACATGCTTTACTTCATGCTTTACTTCATGCTTTATAACATGCCTGCTAACATGCTTGTATTGTTTGTTTATCATGCTTTACTCCACATGCTATTGATGAGAACTGTTTGAGTTTGGGACTATGTCTATAGTCCAAACATTCGGTACCAGACTTGCGATTATGGCTGAGATTCATGTCGCCACAAAGGATGTGTCTGGCGAACCCGAGTCGTACTTCGGTTGGCGATAGTGGTTGGCCACACGGAGTGCTTTTGCGCTCCATATCGCCCAACTTGTGGTGCGCTCGAGCTAGTCAGGCTCGTCAAGTAAACCGAAATATATTTGTGTGTTTACCATGTTTGGTCGCTACTGCTTGAACCTAGGGTACCAAACTTACCAGTGGCGATCCCGTTAACCATGGTACCTCGATCCGCTAAGACGCATGAGCCGGGCATGGTGGTATGGGACACCGTGGTCGAGCTGTCGGCCTACGCTGGGGCCATGTGCCTCCCCGTAGTGACCATTGCGCAACCGAACTCATGAGCCGAATATGGTGGTATGGGACACTGTATTCGAGCTGTCGATACTTACGGCGAGAGCCGAGTATGGTGAGACCTGTGCTCGTGCTGACGGGCGACGAGTCCTCCATAGTATCTTCGAGTATACTCCAAGTGTCTGTGATTGGCGACAAGTCTTTCACAGCAACTAGAGTATGAGTTGAGCCGAGTACGGTGAGACCTGTACTCGAGCTGACGGCTAGTGATTGAGCCGAGTATGGTGGGACCTGTACTCGAGCTGACGGCTAGAAATTGAGCCGCATACGGTGAGATCTGTATCCGCGCTGACGGGTGACGAGCCCTTTGCGATGCCTTCACTACGTTTCTCAAACCATAATATCGTATGAGATTAACTAGGATTGACGACCCTAGATATGGATCATGTTTGGGAATGATACAAGGGAGGTACCTTAGTTTCCCAATACTGCTGTTTGAAATGGACTAATAAAAACTTGGTAATCATGAGCATCATCGCACCGCATGTGCTTTGTAGATGTGGCGCACTGAGGGAGTGAGCATTCGCGAACGAAAGATGATGTCGCTTGAGGGTGGTTTGGCAAGGGCATATAGCATCATGTCATTTCATTTTCGCACTTAACAAGAGTAGTTAGAAATGTTTGATTTGTACTGCTTTATCATTATTGGTTGATTGAATTGATAACATGTTAACCTATGCTTTATTGTTCCACTGAGTTAGCTACTCACTCCCACGTTACGGGACGGTGTTTGCAACACCCACCAGACTCTGTCGCAGGTGTAGATGGCGCCTTGGTTCAGGAGCCGGAGCCCGACTTCGATGAGGATCAGGAGGAGTTCTCCTTTATGCAGTATTCTGACGGCTTTGCTTAGGCCGGCTGCATCGCGGGATTTTCAGGGCTTCTCTTGGGAGTTGCATTTTGATTTTTGACTTAGAAACAATACATGTATATTGGTACTCAGTTAGTACTCATACTCTGGAGTTCATAAAATTTTGTTACTTTACATACTTTGAATATAAAATTTCAGTCTTCCGCTTACCTTTATACAATTGAACTGGAGTATGAATTACTGTTTTGGGTATAATCTCATTCATGTTTATTGCGCTAACTCAGACAACATTTAACCATCATTGTGTATGTTGTATAAGTGATGCGTTGGAACTCGGGAGTTGAGTTCATACTCGACCCCCGAATTTCAGGACGTTACAAAACATACTCACCATGCGAGAAGACTATCAGGGAAGGACAAGGGCGGATAATCAGAAAATAAGGGGAAAAGTTGCAGTGACTACCTTACGATTAGGGAAGAAGATGGCCAACCCACCGAATTCGAAAAGCGAAAAGTCAAAGAAAGAAGCAGTTAAGAATCACGTCAGCAGTAGCAACAGTGGCGAGAAAGAAAAGGGAAAGGAGATAAGGAAGGTGACTTATGACATTATAAGCCACTTGAAAGGCATTCCAGCTCCGTTGAGCATCTATGATGCTCTGAAATTGTCAGAAGATTCCCAACAAAGCCTGATTAAAGTCTTATCTGATGAAGATATAAGGGGAGTGTTGCTGACTGAGATGGAGAATGAGAAATGGGAAGATTGTATGCCAGTTATCTCCTTCACCGATGACGACCTGGTTTGTGATGGGGAATATAATAGGCCATTGATGATAGTGGGTCATATTCGCAGTAAGCAAGTAAAGCGAATAATGCTTGATAATGGGTCTGCTATAAACCTGTTGCCATTAACGATGCTGAATGAATTGGGTTATCGACGCTCGAATCTACGCCCTAGTGGAATGAAGATACAGGCCTTTAATTAAGACAGACAACGTGCACTTGGTAAGATCACAATAACGTTGGAAATGGGAGAGTTAACTACGAATGTTGTCTGCCACATTATAAATGCAGTGGCGACATATAATCTTCTTCTGGGAAGACCATGGATGCATCAGTATGGCATCATACCTTCTACCTTACACCAGTGCTTCAAATACTGCAAAAATGGGGTGCAACACAAAGTGCTAGCTGATGCGAGACCGTATACAGAAGTTGAAGTGTCATGCCCCAACTCAGAAATCGGGCTCACAAAATTCCTGATCGCCGAATCCGGTGCTGACAGCCTCCGTAGTACCCCATTCTCGGCTCTTAGCGTCCATACGACAGATTCCGATCCTGGGATCCTACAAGGAGGATTTTTCAATGTAAATTTAACTCGTAATAAGCCTAACCATAAGTTCACCCAAATCACATATCCACTAATATAAACATTTGAATACAATGCTGAAAGGGAAATACATATGTCGAAAATCAAAGCCCTAGAAGACCGCTGCACGCTTCAAGCTCAATGCTGCTGCAACCTAATATCACCTGCACACATCTATTGTACATAAGTTTATAGAAAGCTTAGAGGGTGGTGTAAGTGTGTGCACAAGATAAGTGCCAAGTATTCAATGAAATGCCATAATCATACAATGTCAGAAATATTGGCAAGATCATGAATCATATGATAACAGAGTAAGCGAAAATACTGACAAGTCCATGAGTCATACAATATCAGAGTACGCAATATAGATCAACTATGCAAATAAGGAGTCATAGAGAGCCAAATATCAGATGCCAAGGGTACAATGTAATATGTAAATCCTGCTAAGTTCGTCTAGGCCATATAAGTATAGAAAACATAACAACCCAAAATGCCATATGACTGCAGATGCAATATGCGATGTGAATGAAATGACTAAGCTAGAGTGTGAGGTCAGGATGATAGTATGTAGTATCTCAGGCTACAGGGTCCATCACAAGGGACTTCTACCTAAACTAGTCCCGTGCATAAATTTGGATAGTCAGACTCAATGTGGTAAACTCCTGATCTCAGGTTAATCGCCTGCCCACCAAAATCTTGGCCATGCAAAGGTACACGTAATAAATAGTTGCGCACCACCAGCTCGAGTGAATAGTGAATGAATGAATGAGTATGCAATTCCTGCTCAATAAGTTCACATATCAGTATGATTGGAAGAGACCTCACTATCCGCTTGCCAATATCGGGCCCGACTCGTCGATAGTGGACCCATTCCTCGAGCTGGTCAGACTCAGCCTAGCATTGCCCCCTTCTCTCGGGCAGGTAAGGTCGTACCCCCTTTCAATCGACCACGACACAGTGGGAGACGCGGCCTAACGGTATACAACCCTCATGCACTTATGCATCAACTCGGTCTAGACATTGAAGCAACCTCTGGAACCAAGAGGGTTCTGGGACTTTCACCCAGGGATATCTATAGCACCCCATGTAGAATAGATTTCCGGTGTCCCATCTGGCCATCCACGATATGCCTGTGGAGGTTACGACCCTGATGTCACTAGGGCGTACGGTGGTCATATCACAAAATGTGAGATGCATGAGTCATACTATCCAGTCATGCATCAAACCTGCATGTACCGTACGCTCATGTGGGGTAACTCTGCCTATCAGGAAGTCCCATAAACAACCGGCACTATGACATATGTAATGGTCAACCATATCTCATAACAAACATGCAAATGATGCGTATGGGTATGTATCATGATGCTATGCTGTCACATACTCATAATCGGTATCAATAACCGGCATCAATAATCGACCTTGACAATGTGGACATTTAACCAACATTGCCCCCAAGGAATGACCCACATAGACCCTAACATATACACTACTAAAAAATCGAGCAATGGTTATGGAGGTTGACAACTTTTAGCTACGGATTTAATCCATAGCAATATAGCTACGAATTTAATTCGTAGCTATAGCCAAGTGCTCTATCGCTAAAGCATACCTCCCCACCTAAAATATATTAAATATAGATGGTGGTTAAGGGGATCCATGAGGTCCATTGGAATACATGTGTTTGATCTAAGCCGTCCAAAAATTCTGATATATAATTTTAGTGCATGAGACCAAAAATTATGTAGATTAAATCTCTAAGTGGACCACATCATAAGAAATAATATAAATTAAATTTCTACTGTTAATCTGTTGTGTGGTCTCCTTATAGATTCGATCTAACTCATTTTTTTATCAGTACTTAGAATAATAATTTAAAATTAATGGACAGAGTGGATATATGAAATACATCACAGTGGGCCCTACGGTCCTAAAACTATGAAATGTCCAGGGCACCGTCCGTCACACACCCCTTCAAAACCCCAAACCCCTCAAAAAAATGAAATGAGCCCCACGCGTCCGCCATTTTCTCCCGCTCGAGAGAGAACCCATCTCTCCATCTCTCTCTCCATCTCTCTCTCTCTCTCGCACTCTGTCTCTCTCTTTCCCTTGCCCTCTCTCGATCTCCCGATCTCCCTCACCCTCTCTTCCTGTCTCAAGGCCGCATTCCCCAAACCCATTTCAAAAACCCATCTCGCTGCAAGAAGGAGAAGAAGAAGGAGAAGGAGAAGAAGACGGAGCACGTACGGTTTGTTTATTTCTTTCTCCCTCTTTATCTCTTTCTCAAATCTTTCAATCCTTCAATCCGCATTACCCTCTCTCCGTTTCTGAAATCTAAGGGCTCGTTTGGCCGGTCGGATTGGAAGGGATTGGATGTTATTGAAAGGGATTGGAAGTTAAATCCTGGGATTGGCCAGGCGTGCCAAACAAATTCGGTGATCTGATCCCAATCCCTGAGACGTGTTTGGCTTGAGGGATTGGAAGGGATGGGAAGGTTTAATCCCTGTATTGGCCGGGCGTGCCAAACAAAATGGATATATCAATCTAGGGATATAACAATCCCATGTATCTGAAGACAATCCACTACAACACCATCAATACCTAGAAATCCAGGCCATCCACCCTAATACCATTCATTCCCTTTCAATCCACCCGGCCAAACGGGCCCTAAAAATGCTTTGTGGACTCCACCATAATATGTGTATGCAGGCCATTCATTTTTTCCAGCTCATTTTAGGGCTAAATCTTAGGTGCGCACCTGATGCATGGGCTGAATGAAATACACAAACCTTGGTGGGCCTGTGCTGAATCATGGGCTTATCAATGGTTGGTGTCCCTCACTCTTCCCTGTGGTGTTGCCCACCTGATGATAGTATTGGCCTGAAAATTTTTCTCATTTGGCACATGTGATGCATAGCTCAGATGTTATAACATCACCATATAGGACCACTTTCAATCCTTACTGCCATAGCTGGTATTCTTATTACTACCACGCCCATTCTAAATTGTTTAAAAGAGATCAAGCCATTGGTTAGTACACTTTAAAGCTTTCATTCCATTGGAAAGCAAAATTTGGTTTCTAGTCTGATACTTAATTTTATTTATTTTTTTAAAATACCAGATTGAGTTCGTACGGATATTTCCTTTCTCATGGACCTTCTGTAAGGATTGCGATTGCATATTATCTGAGAGGTAAGTATGCTTTACTTAATAGCTGTTGTATAGTTCCTTTAATAAGATTAGTTTATGAATAGGCACAAGTTCTTTAATGTATTCTCTGACATAGAACAGAGGATGGTGGCTTTTTCTTTCTTTATTTTCTGTAGTCTATGGTGATTTTACTAATTCAAATACCCCATTATAAATTGAGTCTGAATATTGTTTATTGTATTCAAGTTCCTTAGTTGTTTGTTTCTCAATTTGATATTAATGATTTTTTTTTTTTTCTGAGCTCTCTTTGCCTCTGTGGTTATTGTGAAGTAATTTGAATTTTAAGTGTCTATTATCTCTTGTGAGGAGGGCTGCTGATGGAAAGTTTGCAGATGGAAAATCCAGAAGATTTTTCTTCTTGGGTATTGAACATAACCCAATGCTCTATCTTTCAAAAAGAAGAAAAAAAAAAGAGAGAGAAAGAAAAACAAAAAGCCTATTTTAAGGGTGAAGATTTTCCAGTTTTAAAAATGGTTTTTCAGCCAAGCATGTTTGTTTTTATTTCTATTGAAGTCTCCACTTTTATCTCCAAATAATATTTCATGGGGTGGAAATTTTAGCCTTTAAAAAAAAAAAAAAAAAACTCCCATGCTTCTACATCGGATTAGAATGTAGATACATGGGTTATTCCCTATTAGTTATAATGGTTAGTCATATGGAAAATATAGGTAAGCTTGAGAATCTCTCTTGCATAAAAAATAATCCTTAATAAATATCTCGTGTTCACAGATATATAATCAATTGGCCACAGGCACAAGCTATCACAGGTTACATTCACCAGAATGACACTCACAAAGTACTTGTCACTAGTTGCTATATTCTGCTTTTGATTTCAAACAGGAGGAACAAACAGTTTACAGTTTGTCTTTCCAATTTCTAGTTATAAAGTACAAACTACAAGGTTGATCAGATAAGTATAAAATGAAAACTTTGACTCATCATGATTTTGCTCATGGGATGGGCTTCCCCTTTGGCTGATGTCAAGGCGACTGAAGTTGCTTTGGTCATGTAGCTACCTGTCTCACCATTCTTGTTGTTGGAGTTGGCATATTCTTGGATTCTTCTATGAGCAAAACATTGTCATTGGTTATACACTTCACTTTCGCTGGTCATTTATAAATTCTTGTCATTGAAACTTTATCATCCATGTGCTTAACCCAGCTATAAGTTGAGGAGCACATGCTTAGTTCATTGGCTAGTTATAGGCAATCCATTGTATTCTGGAACAGAGTGCTAAATATCCCATAAGGGGAACACAACTTTGCAGATTCTTGATCGTCTCTAATTTATAAGTTAATGATCACAAGAAGTGCAGTGTGGTATTGAATTTGTTGAGTTGCTAGAGGACGACCCAAATTCAAAGGCTAAAGTCTCAATGTATACAGATGTATTCGAGCAAACCCTTATGTCCTTGATCATTCACTACATGTTGATTTAAGTTGGGAGGAATTTTTTGCCTGTTCGGCATGTCTTAAGCTACTTATGTGCTACAAGCTGAAAGGTTGTCTGAGTTTTATGAAATACGTAAAAGCCTTGATCTTAGGCGTGGGAGAAAAGTTCATCAAGATTGAGCAGGTTTCAATTTTATAGTGATGCCTCTTAGAATAGCTATTTCTTTCTTTTTATTCTGAAACACTTCTTACCAAGACTTTGATGACACTCGTCATCGACTTATCTCTGATCAATTCAAGGCATTGGGCCATTTACTTGTTAATAATGCAGCCTCCAACATCATTTCTCACAGCCATGGAAGAGTATGTGAAGTAAGATTAGACATACCCATCTTCTAAACTAGAAAATTTTCCTCAATTCCTGAGATTTGAGGCTCTCTTTAATATAAATTGTTGTTGATGGGTTCTTTCTTGCTATTAGTTTTGTTGGTCTGTAAGGAAAACCTTGGAAGCATACAATGGAAGGTAAGGAAAACCCTCGAGTTCCCTTCTTTGAAACATGAAAAGGTATTTGTGCTCTTTTCATTGAGTGGGTAGTTGATTACTCAAGCATGACGGTTATGCGCATTCTTTCAGGTGGATGTTACATGTGGGAGGATTGGAGCTGCATATTTTAGATTCAAGCATTTGATACGTCACTTGTCAAGAATGCACATGATTGGAGTGGCCTGGCCATTTGGACAGATCGTATTTATGTATTTTCTTGAAATTGATGGAGCAGACCGGGATGTGCATCGGAGCTATCCAGATGAGCAGGGGTCCTTGAAAGGTGGGAACCGCTGTTATAACTATGATGAAACTGTCCATTTCCTATGGACGACATTGGAGGGGCCTGACCATTTGGATAGACCGTGTTTATATATTTGCTCAAAATTAATAGAGCAGACTTGGATGTGCGTCAGAGCTATCCGGATGAGTGTGGGTCCCCAGAAGGTGGGAACCGCTGTTATGACCATGATGAAGCTGTCCATTTCCAATGGACGGCAATGGAAGGGCCTGACCATTTGGACAGGCCGTGTTTATATTTGTATTTGCAGGGACCACACCCTTAACCTAAACTCGAACCCATTCTCAAATCCCAAAACCTATAACCTATAACCTATAACCTAAACCAAAAACAATAACCTAATCCAAAACCAAAACCTATAATCATAACTCAATTCCCTAAAGCTAAACCTACACCTAATCCTAATCTCAACTCCCTAACCTAAACCTAAACCTAAATTTAAAAACCAAAACTTGAACCCAATCCCGAACATGAACCCGATTTCCTAAACCTAAACCATAACCCATTCTCAAATCCAAAAGCCTATAACCTAAACCTAAACCAAAACCATAACCTATAACCTAAACCTGAACCCATTCTCAAATCCCAAAACCTATAACTTGAACCAAAACCAAAACCTATAACCTAAACCCGAACCCATTCTCAAATCCAAAAACCTATAACCTATAACCTATAACCTATAACCTAAATCAAAACCTATAACCAAAACCAAAACCAAAACCTATAACTTAAAGCCGAACCCATTCTCAAATCCCAAAACCTATAACCTAAACCTTAACCTAAAGCTATAACCTATAACCTAAAACCAAACCTATAACTATAACCTAAACCAAAACCAAAACCCTATAACCTAAACCCGAACCCATTCACAAATCCCAAAACCTATAACCTAAACCAAAACCAAAACCTATAACCTATAACCTAAACCAAA
>JAJHSJ010002559.1:0-60234 GCA_021015155.1 Magnolia officinalis | reverse complement strand
ATCCAGGGGGTTTCAAATCCACGCTCCTAAACAGGCCCTAAGTATTGAAACAATTTACATACGAAGCCGTGAATTTTATAATAGACAATAATGTCCACCATTAAACCTACTTATGATCTATCAAGATATTTATTTGTCATTGACATATTCGTGAAGTCATACAAACTTGGATGATGAAAAAACACAAATACCAGCTTCATTTGGTACTTTTGTTGAAAGTAGAATCTTCAAATGGCAAGAGTTTAACCCGCTGCTTTATATGGTATGGTCAATTTCTACTTTGTATATGCCTCATTTTTTTCTCTTTCCATGAAATGATTTTTAAAGATGAACAAGCATAGGAATCATGGTGGGGCCCACAAACCTATGCCACGTCAACGCGCCTCTACAATAATTCGAAAGGATTACTTTTGACTGCTGGTTTTATCCTATCAACAATAAAAAGTAATAATATAAGTTTTACACCACATGTAGTATTTTAACATTATTTAATTTTTGTGTTGGGTTCATTGGCATTAAGATTGAAATGATAGTATTTTTCTTATTATTTAATGTCAAATAACTATATTTATACATTGATAGTGGTGTTTGAATTTGAAAATTTTAATGTAAAATATAGTATAAAAATATAATAATTATAAATTTATTTTATTGTCTCTTAAAAATATCTACATTTGCTGGTCCAAACCTTTGTTCAGCCTGCAGTGGTAACCGGAAGTGGATTGCTAGCCTACTTAGAAACCTCTGTAGGTCCCATATAATGTACGGGTCTTATCCACACCGTTCATCCATTTTAACAGCTTATTTTAGTGTATTAAACCAAAACAGAACTGTATCCAGAGCTCAAGTGGACCACACTACGAGAAACAGTGGGAATTGAACACATACGGTTGAAAATTTCCTGAGGGCCACATAAGTTATAGTTCAAGCCAATATTTACAATTTCCCTTCTTCCATGTCTGTGTGACTTTATGAACAGGTTGGATGACAAGTAAACATGGCTGTGGGCCGTATAGAAAGGTTTCAACGGTGGATGCCATTATCTCCCTGGTTTCCTGTGGTGTGGTCCACTCGAGCCTTGATTATACTTCAATTTTAGGCTCATACCCTAAAATGATTTGAAAAAAATATGTGGACGGAGTGGATAAGACATACACATCCCAGTGGACCCACAAAGTTCACTCACAGACAGTGCAATCCGCTTTCCATTACCTTAACCCATCAGCGAGTTTCGTCCATTCAAAAATATAAGATCGTGTTATATTCACTGTCCATCAAACAGCTCTCTCTCATTTTTGGGCATAAGCCCGAGCATGAGGCGCATTCAAAACTCAAGCGGCTCACCGTTGAAAAATTGTGGGGGTGCCGGCTTTGATTTTTATACGAAATCCAATCTGTTTGTAAGATGATCCTCAGATGGGATGCAGGGAAAACACAAATATCAGCCTGACCCAACATCCATTTCGCCCTCAAGAAGGTTTTAAGTGATGGGCATGGGAAAAACAGTGGGTGTGGCCCACTTGAGTTTTTGATCTACGTAATTTTTTAGAATACGTACTAAAATGTTGGGGGGGAACAGATTGACGGAGCGGATATAATAAATAAGTCACAGTTGGCTCACAGAGCTTGGGGGTCATTCGGGTCAGAGGCGAGGCGTGTCCATCAATCTCTCCTCGCGCGAATCGCCAGAGCATTCCGTGTGTGTTCCCTGGCCGTGGATCCAACCCGCTCCATTGCTGCCCGTCCTTCTCCCGGGCAACTTCAAGTATCCTCCGTTCCACAGCCATTCCCCTGTGCTTCGCATCGCTTTTTCGGGCAGATCTTCTCCTACCCGCATTTCGCTCTCTCCTCCATCTACTGTTCAAATACTCCCACTCATAGAGAAAGAGAGAGGGAGGAGAGAGAGGGATAGAGAGAGATTTCTCTATATAAGGAGGAGAAGACAGAGATCTTCGAAATTTGGGAAAATGTGGTTTAGAGAGCGAAAACAGTAGTAGAACAGCTTCGATATTTTCTTCGCAGATCTTGAAATCCTTGCGATTTCGATCTAGATTTCGGCAATCGAGAAATGTGGAAACTTGCCCGCTCGGCAGCTGCAAGCTTGCGCCAGGCGCGGCGGTTCTCTGCTGCGATCCCCGGCCCTTGCATCGTCCACAAGCGCGGCACTGACATCCTCCACGATCCGTGGTTTAATAAGGTTATACTCGCTCTCTCAGACGATTTTGTTTTTGTTTTGTTTTGTTTTGTTTTTTTTTTTTTTTTTAAAAATAAATTTTAGTTGATTCATCGATTCATAGGTTTGATTTCTGCGAACCGATAATCAGCAGTTCTTGAGGTCTGCCAACTCCGGTGATTTATCTACTCGGAGTTTTCAGTGAGTAGTTTTAGTAATTTCACAGCCTCGAATACCGAACGGGTTGAGCTGTCTATCAGGTGGGCCCCACTCTGGGATCTCCTTTGTCTGAAAAATAGGTTTTGCAATCTATCAGGTGGATGATAGTAAACTGAAGAAACAGACTAAAGTAGTCTCGAACAAGTTTCTTTTTCGCGGTTGATTTGTTCCGTTTGATCTGGCCCTCTGGATGATTAGGCCAGATTATCTTTTTGCCAAGGCATCCACACGGTGGAGCCCAGCTGATGGATATCTTGTATGTTCTGCAATCTTGCCACATGGCACATTTGACAGTGTAGATCGTGTTCAGGCTATTCATGTGTGTAGAATTGACAAATCCTTTCAATGTGATTTAGAGTAATTTGAGTTGATTCTGATGGTGTAAAAGTTGTAATTTGTTGATAGTTGCATAAAAGGATTCATGTAGCAGACCCCCATTAGTTTTGATGAGGCTTAGATGATGATGATGATGATGATGATGATTGTATAAAAGGATGTTTTGTTTATTTTTTTATTTGGTGATGTAGTTTGTTCTACTTCAAGGGCATTTCAAGTGTATATCTAGGAAGTTGATAAGTTTAATTATGGCAGTGCAATTGATTGTTTCACAATAAATTTCTCATGGCTTCTTAGTAGAATCTAGGACGCTGTTGATGGCTTCAACATTTTTATTGTCTAAAATATGTTGAAATTCCTGGGTTGGGCTCCGTGAGTTGGTTTGTAGGGGTATAGCCAGTTGAGGGACTGTTTTTTTTTTTTTTTTTTCCTTTTTCTTTTGCAAACTTCCCCCATGTCTTTTCTGTTTTTTGTTTTTTTGTTTTTTTGTTTTGTGGTATTCTGCTCTTTGTAACTTTTTCCTTTGCTTACTAAAATTGTCAACTTTCAAAAAAAAAAGAGAGGATGTTAATCGGCAAATGATAACATTTTCATGTATAATCATGTTATGTCAATGTTTTTCTTGAAAATTTATTAAAATTTAGATTTTTTTTTTAAAAAATATTAACTGTTCATTTTTTGGCTGACATCCTTGCCCCATTTGAACTATTTCTTAAATGGTGGCGACTCATCCCCCATGCACATGACAATTGGCATACACACACACAAGTCAATCCTACTCATTGACCCCATCGTGGATGGGGAATATTCCGAAAATCATATTGATTGGGCTATATTAGCCATCTGTATGATCTCTGGCCAATTTTCTTTTCAAAATCCATTTGATGGCCACCCAGTTGGATGGTCAGGATTATCTGCTAAGTGTGCTTTTTTATATATTCGACATCCACGATCGGGCTCTCATCTGGGAATTCTGGATTGCTTCACATGTAGGCCACACGCAACATGGATGAGTTGCCAACATCTATGACCTGTTTGGAGGCCACATGTTTTATTTAATGTTTATTTCTTGCTAGTGTCTCTTGGTTGGAAGAAGAACTACTTGAAGGTTTTACTTTTTCTTTCTTTTTAATTTTAGTGTTTTGAAATGGTTCCAAGATGCAGCAAATTTTGGCCACTTCTCACATTTTATGATGGTGAACATGTTGAACATCCAAACTGTCCGTCAAAAGTGCCATGCACTAAAATACTGTCCCCGCAAATGTCATGCCAATTGGATTTACAGGTGGGCCATATCACGAGAGACAATCCTAATGGGCGCTTCGCCTGGTCGGGCTCGGTTACTGCAGCAAATGAGTTTAGTTGGTTATCAGTTGGCACCCAAACAGGGCCTAATAGAATGATGGAATACACAAAGTATCTAAAACCTTTTTTTTCCCCTTATCACATATAGATGGCTTTTTTCTTTTTGTGTTATCACTGGAAACAATGGTTATGTGTTTGATTTATTTTGGTAGGAATCATTGAACAAGCTAGCAATCTAATTATCTAAGATGCGTTTTGTGATGCTTTGAAATGCTATGGGGGTTGAGTTAGTTTTGGGAAATAGAAAGAGATCGATGGTGTGAGTAGGAGTTCAGGGGAGTTGATTGGAGTAGTTTGTGTAAGTGCTGGTCCCTTGGCAGTATTCTCCTTCAGTCCTTCTAGTAATTACTCGGGTCCCCCATCTGAATTTGAAATCCCATAGAAGTCCTTTCTGGATCTGATGAATGAGAGTGGAGAAGATGTTGCTGATGTGGAAAATCAATACCTTCAGTTAAGAGGGTAGATTTTCCAGCAAAATTTTGATTGGGTTTGAAATATGTTACTGTAGACTTTAATCCTTCAGGAGTGAAGTTTCATATTGGGCTTCGGTATGAGAGCCATGGAACTATTGATTTCTATTGCCTTTGTATATTTCAGGAATTTGGACAGAGATTTGCTTGGTTATTATTAATGCATTTAGAGTTAATTACCTGCTGAAATTCTTGTTTGTCATGAAAAATAGATGAATTTTATGTGAATGACTCTTGACGGCCTAGAAACTGTGTTAGAATTATGATAATTTCAATATATTTGTGTTCTAGGAATTTGGAGTGGTGGTGTGGTGATGGTTTTGGTTTGGATGATGTATGTCATAGCCACAACTGTTCGAGCATATTATGGAATTATTTGTTTGATGCAATCATGTGAAATTTTGTGTTTGATTTTGTCGAGGTAGGATACTGGTTTCCCCTTGACAGAAAGGGATCGGCTTGGGCTCCGGGGTCTTCTTCCACCTCGAGTTATATCATTTGAGCAGCAATATGATCGTTTTAGTGAGTTACCTTCACCTCAAATGTTCTCCCTCTCTCTCTCTCTCACTTCACCTCAAATGTTCTCCCCCTCTCTTTCTCACCCAAAAAAAAAAAAAAACCTCAAGTGTGATTATGGGAAGGGAAGTTGTTACATATTCTTGTTCTAGCAATAATATGCTCATTGACTTATTCATTTTTAAGTAAATGCAGTTGGAATTTAATTTACTCTTGCCCTTCAAAAATAAATAAATCTTAGTCGTGGATTCGGACACGATTGTGTATGCTAAAGTTTGAGAATATCTATTCTGGAACTATTACTTGTAAGGTCAGTTATTGTTTGGTAGCCAATATTGACAGGAATATCTTTGCTATTGGTCAATAAGCCATAAAAGAATGATTGAACCTTCAATTTCTTATTTCATGTAGCTTTAAACTGCATCTGATGGCTTCCATGTTTTAATTGCATATATATGCTAATAAGAATTACCTTATAGATTTCGATACTGAATAATTCAAACTGGGTGATCTATTTGCTTTTCCTGGTCTTTGGGCTAATGGCTTTCTATTGGGTTTTTGAGTTTTACTGTATTTCTATATTTTCTTTCCCAATTGCTAGGTGGAAGCCCCTACAAATTATTTGCCAAGATGAATCGGCGGCTGAGGGTTGTGCTTCCCAAGGTCATCGCTCCTTTCCAGAGTGCTTTTATTTATAGGCAGCAGACCCTCGCCAGTGCTTTGGTAACTTATAAATGCTTGGATTCATGCCATCAGCCTGGCAAGTAAGGAGTCCTTTGCAAGTTGGACTTGGAAAAAACCTATGATCATGTCGTTGTCTTTTTTGGACTATATGCTGGAAAGAATTGGGCATGAGATTAAATGGAGAAACTGGATTAGGGCTTGTGTTCTTATCAATGGTTCCCCATTTGGCTTCTTCAAAGCCTCAAGGGGCCTCCGGCAAGGGATCCCCTCTCCCCATTCTTGTTTGTCATTGTTTCAAAAGCTTCAAGTTGGATGTTAATAAGGGGTCAATCTATGGGTCTGTTTAAGGGTTTTGAAGCTCCTAATATCATTCATCGAGTCAGTCATCTCCAATTTGCTGATGATACTCTCATTTTTTGTGAAGCTAATGGGCCCATGGTGGACAATTTAAGAAAAATTATTAGATGTTTCAAGGTGGTTTCGCATCTCCAAGTCAATTTGGATAAAAGTGAGATGCTAGGGATCCATTTGTCCTTATCTAAGGCCTCCCGGATAGTGGGTATCTTTGGGTGGGAACTTGGTCTCTTCCTTCTTCCTACCTCGGTGTCCCTCACTGTGTTAGGAATTGTGCAAAACACTCATGGGATAAGGTAATTGAGAGGATGGAAAGGAAGCTCTCTCCCTAGAAAAGTAAGTTCCTTTATCTTGGGGTCAGAATTGCTGTTATTAAGGCACCTCTGTATTTTATGTCTCTTTTCTGTTGTCCTATGTTGGTCATTGACATGATTGACAGATTAAGGAGGAATTTTCTTTGGCAAGGTGGTGCATTTTATTTTTGGGTAAATATCACCTGTTGAGTTGGAAGGAAGTGGGGTGTTGGATTAAGAGGCTTGATGTGGTTAATATGGCTTTGCTGGGTAAATAGATTTGGAGGTTTGTGGTGGAGGAAGGCAATTTCTAGAGGTTCATTGTGGTCGGCAAATATGGATCCTCCTTTATGGGCTGGTGGATCAAAGACCTGTCCTTGTATTATGCTTCCCGCATGTGGAAGGTTGTTGTGAGGATTTTTCCCGAGGTGTTTGATGGGTTGGGTTTCTTTGTCGGGTATGGTGTTCGGGTCAAGTTTTGGGATGATGATTGGTGTAGGGAGTCAACCCTTAGTGATGTAGAGCGGGTCGCGAACAGTTACATGACCAAGATGGATCAGAAAAGGCCCGGTCGACGACAGAAGTGACCCAGACCATTGGACCTTAAATCAGGTGTATCTCGCAATCCGGAATGAGTTATCTGACGTAAAATATATGATTTTGGGGTAGAACGAGCTACTTTGGCCAACCAACCCAGCTACGCCGGGTTGCGACGCCCGGAATTGCGAAAAACCCCTGGATTGACGGTCGTTTCCCTGTTTTAATTTCAATTTTACTATAAATAGTAAGTTTTAGTTTGATTATAACTCTTCATCCGTTGGGCTTTAGGAGTTGCGCCCAACGCGAAAAGAGCTTAGAATAATTAGGAGAACGGTTTGGTGAAGCCAAATAGGACACTTACTATTTTTGGCCGAAAACCTTGCGCACTAGTAGACATCAAGACCGTCTATAAATAGTAAGTTTACTATTTATAGTAAGTCGCGAATTCTAGGAGTTGTAGTTGTAGTTTGATTTTGATTTCTTTCCCATTGCTTGGTACCCCTATTTAAAGGGTTGTGAACTCGTTTTTATGAATTAATTAATCAGTTTCGAATTTATTAGAAATTATTTCTGTTTTCTGCTTTCTTTCCTCGTGGATTCGAGAAGTCTCTGTGAGGAGTCCAGAGAAGCTCCGTGGATTCGGAGTATTTATCCTCATCACGTTCATCCCTGCGTCAATTAGATACGTTTTCCCTAGGCTGGTTGGGCTTTGTAGTGTTGCTGATGCTTCGCTCGCCTGTTGTTTTTCAAAGTCAGAGGGTGGGGGTGTATGGGTTCCTCCTTGTAAGAGAAATCTCTTGGACGTTGAGACCGACGATTTAGTCTGCCTTCTCTCCCATTTGCTAGGGCTCCAACCAAACCCGGGCATAAAGGATTTGTTGGGTTGGCACTTTGGTAAGTCTGGAGTTTTTTGCGGTGAGATTATTTATCTCTAGTTTCCCAATCTGCCACCCAGGCTCCCTGCATTAAATATTGGTGTTGTGTGGTTTTATGGTGCTCCCCCTAAAGTTGTAGCTTTTTCTTGATTGGTTGGGAGAAACATGATCCTGATTGTGAACAACCTTTGTAAAAGGGACATGGTGCTCTCTAATACCTGCCTTCTCTACTTCAAGGATGTGGAATCTGTGAATAATTCATTCATTCATTGCCTCCTGGCGAGAGAGGTTTGAAGCAATGTTCTTTTGATGTTTGGTGTCTATTGGGCAATGCCTAGTTCTATTACTGATTTATTTTGCTCATGGCATGTGGGTGGGCTGGGGCGTAAGAGAAAACTAGATGGAGAGTTGCTTTGCATGCGGTCATCTGGACTCTTTGGAGCAATAGGAATGATCACTGCTTCCGGGATAGGAGTTGTTCCTCTCTAAGGGTTATCAGTAGGGTTAGTCTATTAAGGATTTGGGTGCCTTAATTGGCTGGTTGCAATTTTCAATTTCTTTTTCCTTGTTGTTTTCCTTTTCTCTTGGCCTGTTTGGCTTTAGTAAATTCAGTATCTTTAAAAAAATTGCTAGTTACAGGAATATATTATTTAAGGGCTTGTTTGCATTAGTTACATTCAAAAGAATTCAAGTCCTTTTAAATTTCTGACAGTCTGATCACCTGGGGCCAAGGCTTCATGTCATCACACACCTTGTTATGCTTCCAAGAGGCCCACTAATCACATACGTTTTGTTTTGTTAGGGTCTCGAGACAAATTGTGTTGTAATTGGGTGCCCCTTTGAGGAAAACAACAAGCATGTGATAATGGGGAGCCTTGGGCCTCGCATTGTCAGACCATGTCAGAAATCCAAAAGGATTAAAATCCTTCTATATTTAACTAATACAAACAGGTGATTGCTATAACAGTCACATGCTTGACATGCTATGATATTTACTTCAACTTCCAAATTAATTTAAAGAGAATGAGGTGTTATCTTTGTTAAGAAATTGTAGTGTAATTTCTATGATGGTATTCTTGTAATTTTTATGTGCTATGGGGAGTTCTTTTTTATGAAATTAAGATTCTTATGCATTGTGCAATTCTCTAACAGTTTCCATAGAGAATTGCTTCTTACACAAGCAATGCATTTCCATTGAAAGCTCCAGCATGGATTGATTATCTTTCACTTGAGTTCATAAAGTACCTCCCAGTTAAGGCAAAATTGCTCAAGATATAGCTTTTTTGAATCGCCGTTCTGTATGAATGGTCCACGTACTTCCTTTATCTCTGGACCTTTCTTTGACATGCTTGATTAGGTGGAATTATTCTTCACAAAACCAAGTGAATAACTAACTGGTCTGGTCTGTCAAAATTTGCTCACTTTACTCGATCATTTCGTGTTTTATTCATACCCAAAACTTTATATCCCACATCAAATTCTTAGGGAGTACCGATCAAAAAAAGAAAATAACTGATCCTCTAGGTCAGAGGATACTTTTGGATCTTTGTTCTAGGATTTCAATTATTGTACATTATGTGGCAGTAAATGTTGTGCTTCAGTCTTGTCTCCATTTATCAAGAATGAATGCTGAGATTAAGGAGGTATGCACCTTTATTACCTTTATTAAGAACACGGGGTACAATATCATCTGATTCTTGTGCTGCTGCTTTTTTTTTTTTTCCCCTTCCCCTGACTGGTAGTGGGGAAGTTCTATTCCAACCATAAGAGGAGGAGGATGATGACAAGGGAAAAGAAACAAAGAATCCCAAAATATAGACAAGGCTTAAAAGGTCCACTCCCTTACCAGAGCATCTACTTTGGTCTTTTCTTTACTTAGAGAATGGGAGAAAGTAATGGAAGAGATCCACAAATCTCTTGATTTGAATATTTTATTTCTCCTAGGAAAACCCTTAGACGTAATTGTCCTTATCAAATGAGTCACCTTAAAAAAGGGACCGACCTCAAAACTTGCAGATGATCTCTTGGACATGTATCCACCAAGCTCTTATTCCCCCCTTGCTAGAATTGCTAACTCAAACTTGTCCCAAGTATGCCCTACAAACTTTGTGCATCGCTTGAGTCATGTCTAATGATACACGCTACGTCGGTACCCTAGCAGGGCCCAAATTACTGGTCGAACTTCCATTAGATTTGAGCCTCAACATTCCTCTTGGAGGATATCTCAGTTCTAGATTTCTCTCCAATCTTCTGTTCCTATCATCTACATTCTCCAATCCCCTCTTAAGATTGTCAAGCCTAACACTACTGCTCTTAAGGAACATTAAACCATTCTCCCTCTGACTCTTTATCACTTGCTCTTTAGTCATTGCTTTGTTATGGAAGGATCCATTGATGTTTTCCTTCCAATTGGGTGTCCTGAGATTCTAAAGAATGTGCACTCTTGTGGAATGGAATATGCACCCCCATGCTTCGAAGAGGTCCGTGATAGAACTGAGCATAGATTAGGCCACATCAATGACCACCAATGGAACTATTCCACATTGCATGAGTGAAGGGCACTGCAAATGCAGGTGATATACCAACTCTGTGTCCCCTGATATCTTCCGCCATTTGATCCTGTTTCATAATGCTAGTGTGATGCTTCACGGATGATCATGATCGCTTTCCAGTTTCTACAGAATTTTTGGGCAATTTGCTGCATGCTGTAAATTGGATAATGTTTTCACTTTCAGTTGAGAAATGCTAAGATGATTCTCATGGAGGAAGAATGAAGTGGAGATTCGAGGCACGCTTGTGAGATCTGGACCATTCATCAGGTGGGGCCCATCGTGAAAATTCCCTGGCTTAAAAATCAGGGTGGTCCATTCATTGGGTGGGCTACAGCCTACATGTTTGTGGTGAACTGAACATATGGACTGTTTGTCTTCTTTTCCTGACTTCCCATTCTTCTCATGCATGATTTGTCCGCCTGATAGATGGAGACCCCTCTTTCTTGCTACAGGACATGCCATGGTGGCCCCATCTATTAGTGGCCTGGATCTCACACATGTGCCACATTGGCATGTGTGCTTTGAATCTTTTTTTCAATTTGCCTTCACATGAATTGAGCTGCATTTCTCATTTACAGTTGGTTGTCCCAAATAGCAGGGACGAGTCTGTGATGATGATGATGATGGTGTCAATTGATTACATTTCTTTTTTCGAATTTAAACACAAACCTCGCTGGCACGGCATTGATTTTCTTTTTCCTAAATGTCTTTATGGTTTTTCTTGGAACATCTCCCATGGTTTTCACTGCAGTTGATTAGTTTCCTCGATATTTATTGTTGGTGTATTATTTACCCAAACAGTGGTAGATTTGATGCTATTATTATTTTGTTGCCATGACAGTGGAATCATATCGATCCTTGGAGCATAATACCCACGGTGAACCCATTAATGTGGTCTCTTTAGCAAAATGGAGGATACTGAACAGACTGCATGACAGGAACGAGACATTGTACTATAGGGTATGCTTAGCATCAAATGTCTTGTAATGACCACACATTTTTTGACATGGTGGCCACTATAAGCTCGTAGATCTTTCAATTGTTTAGGAATTTCAAAACCCAAAATTACTGCGCATAGCTGTTTTCTGCAGGTCCTCATTGATAACATTGAAGACTTTGCTCCAATAATATACACTCCAACAGTAGGTTTGGTTTGTCAAAACTATGGAGGTCTGTTTAGACGTCCACGTGGGATGTATTTCAGTGCAAAGGATAAAGGAGAGATGATGTCCATGATCTACAATTGGCCATCTCCACAGGTATTAATCTATTAGGTGATTCTCTGTTGATCCTGTTAAGATTTTTAAGGGTAGATTTCTGGTTCATCGTTTTCAGATGTTAGCTGGTTGAACAAATATCAACTAATCTCCACATGTGTGTTGAACTATCTATTATGGATGGTGTTAGATAGTTGAACAAATATTATCTGATCTCAATATGCTTGTGTAACTGTCTTTATTATGGATGCTCGAAAGTGTTAGACTATTGAACTTTGACCATATATTCTCTTATCCTTTTCTTTTTTTTTCCTGGCTCAAGAGTCAAGACCATAGTGAATTCCATTCGTAGTCTTTATTGGAGTCCATCTGGTTCTTGAAATGATGTGTTGATCAAGATGCTTTATTCTTACTATCATGTCTTGTTTTTATTGCATGCAATTTCCAGCATTTATTACTTATCATTTACATGACTAATGTCATTCATTGTGATAGTCAAATTTATGAAGTTATTCATGGCAAAGTCGATCTGGCATTGTAGAAAGGTTCATTTTTGGCTTTCATAGAGTATTGAATAAGAATGTTCCAATTAGCAGCATGCATGCTACCAAGGGTCCTCCATTGAAGTTTGCTGCTAGTGCCACCAAATTGACCTTGATAAGTGCTTGTGCTCCAATAATCCATGCTCATCTTAACATACATGTGTGCTTTGGATCTCATTTGGGTTTTGAGCTACTTTGAATTAACTGTTAATGCAGGGGCATTTTCACACCGGGTTCGAGTGGGGTCGCCTGTGGGATGCAGGGGCACACTCACGGGGGGAGGTCTCGTGTTCGAGACTCCTCACCGGGGGTGATTAATGCGTATTTCACATCGGGCTCGAGTGGGGTAGCCTGCGGGGACCGGGGACACACTCGGGGTGGGCGACCCGTGTGAGGTGGTACCCATATGATTTGGGACCCACGAGGGGGGTTCGGCCGAGGTCCTAACACATGAGATGTGGGGCTTGGACTATGAGATAAATGAATTAATTTGCCATACTCTAACAGTTCGAGCTTTTAGAGCAAGTTGTTAATTGTCCTGCATTAAATTGGTATCAGAGTGGGAGGTCTCGTGTTCGAGACTCTTCACCGGGGGTGATTAATGCAAGGGCATTTTCATACCGGGCTCGAGTGGGGTCGCCTGTGGGATGCAGGGCACACTCAGGGTGGGCGGGGCCCACGTGGGAGGTCTTGTGTTCGAGACTTCTCACCGGGGGAGATTAATGCGCATTTCACACCGGGCTCGAGTGGGGTAGCCTGTGGGATGCGGGGACACACTTGGGGTGGTCGGCTCGTGTGAGGCGGTACCTATGTGATTTGGGGCCCACGATGGGGGTTCGGCCGAGGTCCTAACCCATGGGATGTGGGGCTTGGGTTATGAGATAAAGAGATTAATTTGTCATATTTTAACAGTTTGAGCTTTTAGAGCAAGTGGTCAATTGTCCTGCATCAACTGTAGGTCATTAGCTTGAATTATTTGATGAGAGAGAGAGAGAGAGAGAGAGAGAGAGAGAGAGAGAGAGATTTGAATAGTAACGCAGGATCCTGGCCATCACAAACCAATCGCTTTGGTTGGAGGCTAAATTACAATTAACCCAGTCTAATACATCAGCCTTTACCCTCTTTACAACATCTGCCTCTGACCCTCAGATGTCTTGGAAAATTCAATTGTTCCTCTTCTCCACAATGCTCACAGAATCATCAAAAGCACAACCTCCAAACCTCCCTTCCTTCCCCCATTACTCTACCCACCAATCTCCAAACCTCACTTCCTGAAAGCAACAATTGCTCGGAAGTCTGATGACTTGGAAGGATTTTGTCCTTCCATGTAACACATAAACTAGAAGTAGGCTTACCATTTGCATTCTGTATTTTGTTTATATGAACTCCTTAAATGATTGCACTAGTGGAGCTTTTAAGTTTTATGGAGTGAAAGGTAATAGAGCTGATAACTAGCTAAGCCCCATCTAGAAGTCCAACCAAATTGGGATTGGTTCTGCTTTTTCAGCAGAACCAATTCTCCTAGCATTTGGGATAGGAGTGGGAAACCTGCATTGGTGTCATTGCAGCGAAATAGGAAAGAATCTGAAACTTTAGAGCAGTGATGAACATGTACCAATTTAGAAGCTGAAATCCTTCCAACGTGCCACCATTAATCTCTAATCAACTCACTAATGATCAACAATCATGATAGAAAGTAATTAAGAAGATAGATTCACAGAATTGCTCCATGCAACCCTAATGCATTCACAGCCAAGGGGTTTTCCGGGGAATCACAACACTAGAACAGAAACACATCACAGGAATCCATGAAAAAAGAAACATCTTTTATTCAGTTATCATCACTTCATCTCCATAAATAAATACATATGGCTATATATTACCCTTGTACATAAATTGCTGCGCAATACTAAATTGTTGATATTCACATAAGATCTGGTCTTCCATCCTCGCCAAATTCAACATAACCTGGGTGATACATAATTCTGTTTGGGATCTTATTGAAGATTGGTCAACTACTCAGTGGGGCCATATGAGTAAGATTTTTGGGATAGGGGGGCTTATGCAGTTATACAGAGCTTATGGCTAGAAAGAAATAACAGAGTTTTAACAATAAAGCCATTCCACCCTTCTTCTTTTGAAGAAGATTGGTTGCCTGCTTATATTTTGGGCAAGCGCTGATTGGAGATTTAAAGGTATTCCGATTACTACTCTCTCGGCTTAATTGCATAATCTTCTCCACTGCAAATGGCTTAAGTATAAGAAGTCATTCCGCTGGATCCCGGCATTGGAAGCATCATTCGGGACAACAATGGAAACTGGTAAGCAAAGTTTTGGGGCCAACCAGAATCAGTGACTCCAGTTATGCTGAAGGCAAGCCCTTCTGCAAGCTTGCTAAGTTGCCATGGATGTCGCTGATGGGCTGATTTATGTTGAAGGGGATTCCAGCAATGCTATTTCCTGGGACGGGGGCAATATCTCTCCAGGGAGAGTGGCTGACGAGATTGAAGAGGCCATAGACATTTGCCAAGACCTCGGTATACCTTTTGTTTCCGTGCCTAGGGAAGCTTATTCTGAAGTGGACTGACTTGCTAAAGATGGAACTCTAAAAAATAGTCAGCTAATTGTATTTAAAAATTGATGGAATTTGGTGCAGAGTCATGCTGTCCACTGCCTCCCTTATTTTCCTTTCTCTTTATTTGCATTCCTTCTGTGGCCTTTTCTGTTTGTATCTTTCCTTCTAATATAAATTCTCATTATTTATTAGAAAAAAAAAAAAAAAAAACTAAAGGGTCAAGGATGCACGATAGAATGGCTCTTGTCATCTCTCTGTTATGGGGCTTTCATTAAAGACGAGCAAATTTTGTATGTCATTTTAGCGCAAACGGCTCATCAATTGAAGACCTTTGAGAGGGTAAGCGGGGATCCTTTGTAAGATTGTGAAGAAAAAGGCACGTGACCATGTTGATTGGGATTTACTTGTATATTATTAGTAGGATGGAATTGGGCGAGAAATGAGTTGATTGGATTAAAGAGTGTTATTCCTCAGCTCTGTTCTTGGTTTTGGTCACCAGTAGGATTCTTTTCTAGTTGTGAAGGAGACCCGCTGTCTGCCCTTCTTTTTTCAATTGTAGCTGAAGGTCTCTGTTTGGTCATGAGAAAGGTTTCATCTGTTATTATCATAAGATTAAGGGTTTTAGAGTTGGCACTCTGGAATTGGAAATTTCAGACGCTCAATTTGTGGATGACTATCTGGTGATTTGTGAGGTGGAGATGGAGCAAGTATCTAATTTGAAAGGTGCTTCAAGGAAGTCTTTGGTTTCTGCGTAATCTTAGAAAAGTGCTATATTTGGTGTGGTGGTAAATGAAGATTTGGTCAAGTCAGTGGTGGAGGGTAGGGGTGCAAGTTCGGCGAGCTTCCTGGCATTTCTTTAGGTTTTCCTCTTGTACTTATGCCGAATGTTACTTCCTCTACTTAACAGGGCCTTATATACTCTACTTGCTAAAAGAGTTCTAACTTCTAAGCAATAAGAAAAACCTAATACTCAGTAAATAAAGAGACCAAATCTACTCTTAACTCTTTATAAACCAGTCGAATGGAGCGTGTATCCCAGCAGTGTGACACGGTTGGTGCAATAGGTAAAAAAGGGTATCGGTTGACATGGACAGCATTAAATATCACCTGGTTGATATAAAAAGTCCAAATCTAATTTACTTTCCTACAAATCAGCTGTTTGGGTCTTGTTATGCAACTTAAGGGCGGGAACAAACTTTTTTTTTTTTTTTGAAGACACAGGGTGTCCCCACCTCCTTTTTTGAAGTGAGACTAATCCCTGCGGATACACGCAATCACCCACAACCACATGTATCGGGTAAAGCCAAGGCGGGGAATCGAACCCTCACCTATAGGGAACAGACCTATGGTGAAGACCATTCGCCCAAACCTCGTTGGGCGGGAACAAACTATGATTTCTGTACACATATCAAATATTTCAATCAGCTAATAGATAGGGCCCTTAATACTTCCAGTTGCATTTGACGGACCCTGAGTCCAACAAGGTATACAAAAACGGTTACGTAACGGTCATAACCATTATGCATTACAGGGCCGAAACTGCTGTTACAGAAAAAATTGCCCGTAACAGTCCAGAAACATGTTTTAAAAAATAAAATAAAAATTTCCGTAGCGGCTGTTGCGGCCACCGTCACCGTTATTGTACACCTTGCATCAGACTCCATTTTGAACAAAAATCTGTTATGTGTGCGGTCCATCTGGATCCTCCACCTGTAATGTGTGTTCTGGGTGCATCAGGTGGGCTGCCATCTCATGACACCCTTTTCACTTTGCATTGATTATGGGCAGTTCTTACCCTACTTGCTATTTGAGCAGAGCGCGTTTAATCTGCCTCAAGCCGGGGACTTCCACACTCACCCAAATTCTGATAAATCTTATGATGATACACGTCATACATATATTCCTGACTTTTGATTTCCTACATAATGTGAGGAAATTAAGCGTGTGGTAGCTCTGTGCATCACAAAGAAATTCACTGTTAGAAACCTTTTTTCAATTTTCTTACAAGTACATATCAATATGCCCTGCATTTCTTATGCTAAGTACTGATTGATGCACCAAGAGCATTTACTTTTACAACTGTAGGCTGCATGCATCATTCCACTTGTTATATCATGGGGCTATCCTTATTCCCCTCAGGTAGACATGATAGTGCTCACAGATGGGAGCCGTATTCTTGGTCTTGGTGACCTAGGAGTTCAGGGGATCGGAATACCTATTGGAAAACTTGACATGTATGTTGCTGCTGCTGGCATCAATCCACAGAGAGTATGTATTATCCAACCTCTTGCTAATATTTCCAAGTGTGAATGCTAGCATTTGTGATTTCATCTTTATATATGTGCCAGCGGGTGGCTTCCTGCATATGCCTGGTCAAAGGTGCTCTCATGGATGAATGTTCATGCTTGCGCATGTGTCTCTCCATTTGAGCTCGTGTCTTTGCAGATGTTTTCTTACTTTAACCATGAAATTGCATCTCTTATACTAACCTTGTGTTTTTATTTTGAAAGGTGAATACACCCATGCACACCACATGGGTTCTCGAACCCATGACCTCAGAGTTAAAACACAGTGTCTACCACTGAGCCATGAGTAGAGATCCCTACTAACCTTGTGTTTTGGTACTGAAATTCATCAAAGAGTCATGAATATTCAGTCTTCTTACCCCTTGTAATCAGTATCCTTGTTTTTATGTATGTCCCGCTTAGTAATTCATGGCTTGCAGATTGCCCAATGTAACAAACTTTACTCCTTTAATGGTTTACCCCATGATCTGCTTCGAGGATTTGAGAAACTTCTGTTTCACAACACCTGTTTTGTTCTAAAAAAAAAAAACCACCTGTTTCACAACACTGGCTTAGTTCTAAAAAATGCTAACTTTCATGGTTGCCATTAGAAACATTGAGAAACATGCATCTTGTGAATGGTTACTCTGTATTTCATCATAGTATTGATCAACTTCTGCTACATCTTTGACAGATACTCCCGGTTATGCTTGATGTTGGTACCAACAACCAAAAGCTTCTTGAAGATAGCCTTTGTGAGTAAGAGTAACTAAATCTTCTTCTCCAATCTTGTTTATTATTTTTCTGGTTCATGTTCTCAAAATGTGCTTCAGCCTTCAGGACTCGTAAAGACTGTGCCATCTATGGAACAAAAAATTGTTGTTTGCCTATTCTTAAGATAGTCAGGTCTGGAAGTAGGTTTAACCAGTCTGAGTTTGGTTCAACAAATATTTGTCATACTTTCTGTACATGATATCTTGTATGCACATGAAATACATCAAGAGGCTATCATTATGCTTCAAACAAAGGAGATACCATAGGCAAGTGCTTTCAACATATCAGGGGCAAGACAGTGTGGTGCTTTCTGTTCTGATGCAACCTTAAGGACATCGAAATCCCAGTGTTCTTGCAGTTGTTGCCTCTGCTAGAAGAGTTTATATCTTCTGCTTGGCTGTCAATTGGCATATTTGGGAGTTGGGAGTTTGAAGCCAATGGTTGGTCTTGATGAGGTCTGCCTCCCTTGTTTTACTTCATAGACGTCGCAACCCCTGATTTTTTCCCCCTAAAATCTGGAAAGGCACAATTCCTCTGAAGGTCAACGCTTTCCTCTGGACTACTTTTTAAATAAGATTCTCCCCCTTGTCATAATAAGAGTTGAGGGGTGGTGTTGCCTAATATATGTTCGTTGTGCTGTAAAGAGGAAGAGTTGTGCTGTAAAGAGGAAGAGATGCTGAATCACTAATGGATCCATTGCTTTTTTGCGACAATTGTTGGACATTGGTGATTTCTAGATTTGGTATAGCACGGATCTGTTTCGGAGCTCGTGTAGGTGCGTTGCACAAATCCTTTGGGTCTCATTGTTTGGTTTTTGTGGAAACTGTCTTTGCAATTGGTGCTTTGGTCCCTTTGGCTTGAAAGAAATGGAAGGATCTTCAATAGCATATCCTCATTGGCGAGCATGACACCGAGATGTATTGTCAAGCTTATCTCTGAGTGGGCTATGGCCGATTCTAGGCTGAGAGGCATTCCCATACAGATGCTGTGCTCAAAATGGTCTGATGTTATCATACGTGGTTGGAAGAATCATAAGAAGAAAGCTCATGTAACAATTGAATAAAACTGGAATTTAATATAATGTCTGATTTTCATGTAAAAATCATGAAACAGAATATGAATAGCATGTTCCAAGTGGGACATTTGTGTCCTGGTTTCTTCAGAAATGGAGTCTTTTCCTGTTCTCATAAGTCATATCCACGTCCGTTTCAGTATATCCCCTTCTAAATGCTTTCTGCTTGTGAATACTTTTAGGTTCTCATTCCGATTGCCTTTTTCTTCTCAGATTTAGGAATACGTCAACCTCGGTTGGAGGGAGATGAGTATTTATCAATTATTGATGAATTCATGGAAGCTGTGTTTACGCGTTGGCCAAAGGCTATTGTACAGGTTTAGTTCTTTCAGAAAAGAAGAAAAATTGCAATATTGTTTTTAACAAAAATCGTCCAAATAACATGATGGTTTTTGTAACCTATCAGTTCGAGGACTTCCAAATGAAGTGGGCATTTGAAACTCTGCATCGGTATCGGAGAAAATTTTGCATGTTCAACGATGACATACAGGTTTTGGTCTCTTTTATCTTCATTTGTCTTTTTAGCCTCTCTTGTGGTGTTGACTGTTTATAATATGTCTGTGTGCTCTAATAATACCTCCATTGTTGCATCTACACTTCATTTCTATCAGGGAACTGCTGGTGTTGCACTAGCTGGATTACTGGGAGCGGTAAGAGCACAGGGTCGACCACTGACTGACTTCATTAAACAAAAGATTGTTGTAGTAGGAGCTGGAAGGTATTTATATAACTGAAAAGAATCATTCCTTTTCCTTAATGTGGAAATCGCACCAAATCTTCCGGCTTATGGCGTGTTCTTCATTTTTGGCAGTATTGGACATTTAAACTGTGACCTTGCTTTGCATCCTCTAATGTTTTTATTTACTGTTCAGTGCAGGGATAGGTGTGCTCAACACGGCAAAGCAGGCTGTTTCAAGAATGATGGGAAAAAGTGAAACTACGGCAGCAAACAACCAGTTTTGGCTTCTTGATAAAAATGTGCGATTCTGTCCTTAATGTTTGTTCTTTGGCACAGGCCTTTCAAAAAAGAAAAAAAAATGGCATTCTCTGGTTTCATTTATTAAATCTGTTTGATTTTTATGTATGTGAATTAGCTCTCACTGCCAATCATGACCATTTTGCTTCCATCAGTCCTTAATCTTCAATTTCTTCTTTGGATATTAGCCTTCTCAAAATGTTTTTACTCACAAAGTAATGCAATGGTCATGTTTTTCACCTTTTATCCTATGTAACTTTCAAAATTACAATTCTATTGCTGTAAAGTGTATTTTCTTAATTTGACCTAAGGGAATCTTTGGATTGGAAATCTCAATCAGTATGGGATGATTATTTCCCAAGTCCCATGCAATTGCAAACATAGATTCCATTTTAGGGGCCTTGTTTGGATAGCAAGTGGAAATCTCATATTCCTCTACAATGCTCACCTTGTATCTTGTGCTTGGGAGTCCAAACTATGAAGAAGGCTAATGATTGCCTGGTGGAATCCACTATTTTGTTTGCTATCCAAACAACAAAAATGATGACATCAATGGAAAATTGTTTCCATTTCCCTGGGTTTTCCATAGTTTTCCTCATATTGAAACATGCCCGTAAAGAGAATGCTGGAAATAATTTGGGTTTTCAAGAGAAGATGAAAAGATATTCCTAGGCATCCTTGGGAGCCCCTTCACCAACATTTTGCAAAATATCATTTTGATAATGCAGTCTTTTTAATCCGTGAACAATTAACTGCTGGTTATTTTATCAATTCAGATGGCATAACTTTCCAGGAGCTTTGCTAAGCCAACACCTCTCTCTGCACACGTCTCAAAACAGTTGTATGTGCCCACCTTATATGTGTGCTAAACATCCAAGCCATGTATCAGGTGAGGTGGGCCACCATTCATATGCCAATTCCAGACTGATACACTCCCCAGGAGAGCTGTTTATGTACACTAAATGTGGATTTCTACGTGTGTGCCACCTCATAAGTTGATTGGTGATTTTTGGGCCGGGTCATCTACACAGAGGGCCCACCTGATGCACAGTTTGGATGCATGACATGCGTCCCACACATGCCAGGTCATCTCATATCTGCATGTGGAGAGGTGTGTGTGGGCTTAGCAAAAATGGCTTGTTGGCTTAGCAAAAATCGCTTGCCTTTAAGCCCCTTAAGATTGTAGACCAAAGGTTGCAATTTTTCTGTTACTATGTATCCGTTTCATTTTGGTTGCATTAGGCTCTTACAAAATTAGTTTTCATAAATTCTTTGGTGGGTGCAGGGTCTTATCACAAAAGATAGAAAGGATCTAGACCCGGCAGCAGCTCCTTTTGCTAGAGGCATTGGCCCAGGAGAGATTGAGGGACTTGGGGAGGGGGCTAGTCTCCTTGAAGTGGTAAGTGCTTATGGTGAACGGCAACTGTTGTTCAAGTTGAGATATATATATTTTTTTCCTAGGGAGCTTTTTCTTTCTTTCTTTTCCTTTTTTCCTTTATTTCTTTCTTTCTTTCTTTCTGCTTTTCTTTTGAATGGTTGATTCCTTTGTTTTCCTCAAACGATTCAATTTATCTGTGGAGGAGGTCTTAGGAGTAACTAGCAGGATGATTAGTTACCGCCAACTAGCTCATGAGTGTCAACTTGTCAAGCATGTACAACACCCAATGCAACCAAAAGTTTGGCCCCACCATGAAGACCGCCTGATGGGAAAATCAACCTCATCCACTCATCATGTGGCCTGCACTAGAAAACAATGGAAAGCCACTGTTCTTACCCGAATGACATGTGATTTTGCACTAGGTGATCTTCATGGCTGGACTAATGTTTTGGACGGGTTGGATGTCATACACACATGACATTTTGGGAATTATGCTCTAGTTGGACCTTTCCTTGTAGTCCAACTAGTTGCATGTCAGACCTCTTGTTTATATAGGTTATATCACTTACACTACTCTAGTTGGGACAAGACTTTGATGGTGATGATGATATCACTTGCACTATTTTCAGGTATTGAGTGCTAACAGTTTCTTTATTTGTCAGGTTAAAAAGGTGAAGCCCCACGTACTTCTAGGTTTGTCTGGAGTTGGGGGCATCTTTGATGAGCAGGTGAATTTCACCATATATGACAATAGTGCACTAATAATTTTGAACTCATCATCCTTCAAAAAAAAAAGAGAGCTTTTAACTCATCATATATGACAAGAAATTAGAACTGATGAATTAGTTTGATTTCATTCAAGCGAAATTCTGGGGTAAATGAATCTTCATGGCTGAACTTTGTGCTTGTATGAAGGCCTTTTTTGTTCTTGATTATGTGCCATGGTCTTAGAGCAGTTGGTGGGTGACGCCAGCAAGCTTAACGTGCCAAGTTGCCCATACAAAGATGCATTGCTTTATAAATATTAACCTATTTAAGTATAGAAATGGAAAATTTTATTTGGATGCATATAACAACATTAGGGTGGCAATAAGTGGGCACTGGGGTATGGTCCAGGCTGGGGTCAACCTTACCGAGATTGGGCCCTTGATTTCAGGCAGAAGCCCACCCATTGATACCCAAAACAGGCTTGTTCTCATGCTCGGATTGGGCTTTAGTAGAAAGTTTTGCAAAACATAGGGCCGGGCCTTACCCTTTCGTTAAGAGGGTTCCAAATCCAAGTACATACCTTACCCATGGGCCTCTACTACAGGCCCGAGCCCGCCCCATATCAGGCCCGGATCTGTTACCAGATGTGCCCGCCCAGCCCATTGCCATCTCTGGCTACATCTATGAATAAAAAATAAAAACATTAAAAAAAAAAATGAAAGAAAAAAGAAAGAAACGAGATAAAAGGTATGCTATGGTTTATCCCAAAGGCCTAGTCTGTTTACATGCATCCCCCATATATTATGAGGGTGTCTTTGCTACATTGGTATTACCTGGGATATAACCATGTTTACTAAAATCAATGTCAAACTTTATTGCCATAACAGTCTGTTCAGTTTTCTTGTTGTCTTCCATAAGTCTGGCACTAGAGGTTTGATAAGCCCACACACATGTGCAATAACGCTCATGTACATGCCACACATGTGCCAGCATGGCACGGTAGGTCCGAGATCCAATGTCAATCCATCAGAACGGCACCACTGTATTGATGCCCTAGTCCAAGAATCAGTTGATCCATTGGTCAGGTGGATCACAGTTAGCAAAACAAATGTACGGCTTTGAAAAACTTGGCTGATGTTTTCTAACACATCCACCTGTCTCCAATGTTGGGGCCTATGTCCTGTGTACACTAGATTTATTTTTTTGGGCAAGCATGTATATGGTTGAGCCAACCTGATGGATTGATTGGATAAAATCTCACGCCTAAGTGCCATGCTGGCGCATGTGTGGTTTGTGCTGTTGTATATGAGCTTTATTGCACGTGCGTTTAGTGAAGCTCCTGCCTCTAATTTGGTCCACACTTCATGGCTTCTTTATAATGCATTACATTTAAGCTTTAACTATTAATTTTCCGGCAGGTGCTTAAGGCCATGCGAGAGTCAGATTCCCCTCGGCCTGCAATATTTGCAATGTCAAATCCTACAATGAACGGTTGCCTTCCCTAGCCTTTACCTCTTCTTCAAGAATTATCAGCTTTATTTACTTCTAGAAATATCAGCTTTATACTGGAGGATACATCACGAACCTGTTTTTCCCCTACTGAATATTTCTCTGTTTTGCATCTTCATATGAACAGCTGAATGCACAGCCGCTGATGCATTCAAATATGCGGGACCTAACATTGTTTTTGCTAGTGGGAGCCCATTCCAAAATGTTGATCTTGGTTAGCAGTCTCCTTCTTTAGTTCAAATTCTATTTTGGATGTTCTGAATTTGTATGCTCAAGAGATTGTTTGTGACTGTATGCAGGAAATGGAAAAGTAGGCCATGTTAATCAAGCAAACAACATGTATTTGTTTCCTGGGTATGTATTGATTCTTTATTGCTTAAACTACATAAATTCAAGCAATATGGACTGTCTAAATTCTGCCCATGTTTCAGGATCGGTTTAGGAACTCTTCTGGCCGGTGCCCATTTTATTTCAGATGGGATGTTACAAGCTGCATCTGAGTGGTAAGAATTGATCGATTTGCATATCGGTGTTCCAAAGTCTCTGATAGGTTATGAACTAAGCCTGACTCTGTTTGTCTTGGCTCTTAGAGTCCCCTGTCCAAACTTTGGTCTTATAAGAATGAACTGAGATTGACGGCAATCAACTTAGGATCTGAGTAGATTTTTCGGATTCCTGAGAAAATCTTGGGAGGTTCCTTGTATCCTTGCACAGCATATTTGTTACATGAAAGAGAATTTCTGTATCAGATCTTGTACATTGCTTGACTTATTTTGTGTTAGCAGTTGTGATATTTTGCTATGTTGATGGCTTTCTTCATCACTTGATAACGGGCTTTATACACATGCCCAGCACCTCAATGACACAAGATTTGAGAGCTCAACCGATTTTTTTGAATATTATGTGGGACAACTAGGTCTGCCTATAATTTACTATATAAAAAATAAATATTAGGTCCTTTAACAAAGCACAGGTGTTTTACATCTGTAGTTCATCATGAAGGCTTTTTGTTTCCAATTGAAATACAAGGATATGCTTCTACTTTTATTTATATCAGGAGAGGGGTTATTTTGTCCAGAAGAAGCTGTCATACTCATATCACGAGTTTGCCACTATAGTTGGTGACATATGGTGGCTTGTAGGGCTGAGAATGAACATGTAGTAGGTCCAGTGACAATATTGTGTGTTTATTGTTAGTACTGTTATGCTCAAGGTATATTCAATAACAGTAATGGCGGTGGTAACGGCAGCCTTATGGCCACTATGTTACAGCTGTAACAACTGTCATTGTCATTATGTTACAGCCCTGTAAAGGTAAAAAAAAATAATAGGAAGAAAATGTATTGACTCTTTATTACCCATAGTAGCTAGTAGCTATTACGGCCGTTATAGGCCCCATTTTCAGAACAGATGTTACAGCCCTGTATTGCATAATGGGACCCACTGTCACCATTATGTAACGGCTATTACAGCTGTGATGTAACCGTCTTCCAATACCATGCTTATGCCTACTTTATGCTAGCATGATTTGCTTTAGATCTTGTTGCCAATCTAACTTGTTGCTTTTGCAGCCTTGCATCATATATGACGGATGAGCAAATCCAAAAGGGCATCCTTTATCCTTCTATATCAAGGTAGTATCCCCACGTCCAAAGTGATAAAGAGCATTTCCTCATTTCAGGAATAAATGTTTATGCAACTAGGTTTAATTGATTGTTGGAAGTTCCTTTTATAGCTTATAAAGATAAAGCATGCATGCATTGTAAATTTCGTTACCTATGTAATTTGGACACGTGATGGTGGACATAGTGGCTTTTAAAATTCAGATGCGCGACATGTTCGTACATGTAAAATGATTAAATATTATCTTCCTAGTATTATACTATACTTGGACAGTTTATCATCTATAGCAAGTGTAAAGACCCAAAATGAAGGTTGACAACACTAGGAACTCATCAGTCTCACCTATGCCATTCTCACTCTTATATTGGCATCCTCATAGATGTCTTTACATTTTAATGATGTCCATGTATCATCCTAGGACCCCAAGGTGTCAACAGGTACTTGAAAGTAGATGTCGGTTGTATCTGATGTGATTTAAATCGGATCACGATCCTCCAGTGCTATTGATAACCGGGCTGGATTTGGGTCCGTGGATTTATATCTGACTAGAAATTAGGTCAGGATTGTTACCCAAAAGAATATATATAATTTTTTAATTCTTTATTTAGTTACATCTGTTGTTTAGAAACCATACAACAGGCACTTCTGTATAAACCCACACCTAGATATCTGAACCTGCGTCTGAACTAGTTCTTGACTCAAAACGCACTTTAAATCCTAATTTTTTCTCAATACTAGACCCAATTGGATACCCAACCGATCCATGTCTGGGACCTTGTATGTGGTTCCTGATTTCACACCACACAGGACCCCAAACCAATCCTCTTAGTTGGGTCTGGATACAGCTACACTAGTATCTGACCCAAGCTGGACCTGTCAACAGCCCTACTTGGATACCTTTCCTCATTACCCACCACGTAACCTTCCTATGTACTCTACTGTAATGGTTTACCAAAAGCATTACTTTTTTAAAAAATCAAATTGAAAAAGAAGCCAATGAGTTTGAAATCAAAACCTTTGCCAAGGAATCCAACATTAGTTTTGAGCGAACCATGGGCTTCTCGTAACTTTTGGTTATCTATTCAATATATTCTTCCTCTGATCTCTAGACTTCTCCATCAATCTTAGAATTAGAAAAATACCTTCAGTTGTTGATCATCTTTGCACGAAGCAAAATTGTTCCTAGTTTCCCTGTTTTGTGTCACAATCTTTGTTCCACTACCTTCTTAGAGCTTATCATTCGTACTCATAAGTTTAATCCCTCGCTGATGTAAATTTATGCATCTCCTTTCTTTTATAGTTACATCATCTGCTCCTACAACTAATCATTTTCTCATCCTTGTTAAGACTGCCTTTACTTCCCCTATCACAATCATATTATAATACCCTATGCTCCCAATCCCCTTCGATTTGAGACCCGTCTAGTTCTGTCCCAAGGCTTGTGTCATCATTTAACGACCGTCTATCCCTAATTTCTTCTTCTTCTTCTTCTTCTTTTTCACGAAGGATCCTCGCCCTTGATGCATGTAATTTGGTTTTAAGTCTACAATCCTCTCCTCTCTCTCACTATTGTTATTTTCTAGATACTTCTCTCTGTTTCTACTCATCATTTGCTTTATATTTGCCCTTATTTTCTTTGCTTCCCCCTTTTATCAAGTTTATATGTTTTTACATTTCTACTTCTCTGCCATTTGGTGTTCCTAACGGTAACGGTGGCCATAACAGCCACCACCGTTACCTTTCCGATGCAGGGCATAACGGCTGTTACGGACCTGTAACGGCCGTTACGGTCTCTCTTTTTTATTTATTGAAAAAACTCCTGAAAAACCTATATCTGCCCCGTAATATTGATTAGAAAGTATGAAAAACCTGTATGTCTGGTAATAGACCATTACAGGGCTATTATGGCCTTTATAGGGGATGTAACGTGCTGTTAACGGCAATTACAGGTCATTTTTGTCCATAACGGCTGTTACGGCCGTTACGACCCCGTAACGTGTAACGGCCACCACCGTTACCTTTACGTAATGGCCTTTACAGCCCCGTAACGGCCTTTACGGCACACCATCGTCATTCCCCTACCACCACTCCAACCCAATCAAGTTTTCTTATGCGTGCCTTTCTTACCTTTAGTTCCAAGAGACTTCTATCACTTCTCCATATGACACGGACCTTTTTTTAGATTCCACCATTGTACTCGTGAACACTTTTACTTTCACCTCTTTTGCTGCTCTTAGTGCATGCATTTCAGATCACTAGCTTTTAGGGTTGTTGCTTGGTTTCAGGTCAACCCGAACCCAATTGACCCAACCCGAGTTCTAGTCAGGTTGGGTCAAGCCGTCAAGGTCCTCGGGTTGGAAAACGCCAAGCCTTTATATTCGGTTTGGGTTCAGGTTGGATTAGGTTGGGTTGGGAATAATCACATGTATTTGGTTCAGGTCCGGTCGAGTATAGAGGACTTTGGGTTGCTCTCCTTGGGTTGGAATTTGGGTCAGGTCGGGTTGCAGGTTGAGCCCTCTTGACATTGGGTTGGGCTCGTGATGTAGGATGATGGAAACTACCCTAAGATGCAAGATGAGAGATCAATTTACACATTAATTTCAGCAATCAACATATAAAATCAAACATAACCACATAATAGATTCGGAAATTCAGATTTATAACATGAAGGTCTTAGGTTATCACATACACGGTACACGAAAATATAAAATAATTCAAGAGTGACCCACCTGGAAGTAGGGATTTCCAATCTAGCGTGGGTAATGCAACAATCATGTGGATAGACAATGATGCAAGCAAAATTTTGGTTTGGGGAAAGTTTCACAAAAAAATCAGATTTTCATTAGGGTTTTGTATTCATGGATGGAGATTTAGGAATGGGCTTTCTAGGGATTCAAAGGATCTAGGGATTAGGGAGTTTTAGATGGAAATCAAAGTGGGAAAACCCCAAACGGGGCTCCCACACATGGCTGCCCGTATGGACATACATGCACACCACATGTGTCTTGGTAAAGGGGAAGAAAGAGACGGAGGATTGAGTAGGGTTTTGATGGATTTAGAAGGTTGTAATGGAAGGGGAAGGAGGAAGACGAGAAGAATACATTTCGAAGAAGAAAAAGAGGAAGGATGCACCTTGGGGAATCCACTACCAAACAAGCCTATGCCCTTCCACAATTCAATTGGAAGAGAGGGTTTCTCGAAACCCTAGAAGACAATGAGGAAAACTCCTTCACACAAGAGAGCTTCTCTCTTATTTTTTTCTTCTTAAATCTCCTTTAGGGTTGGACATCTGACCCCCTTGTGCTTTTTATCATTAAAAAATCGGTATTAAAAATTTGAAATAATTACAGCTACGTCACTCGCTTAAGCGAAATAGCCCATCATCCAAAATAAGAAAACTAAAACACTTATTATCAATCTCAACTATCAAATAAATATTAAAAATAACCAAAAACATAAAGGAAGCAAGATTAGATTCCAAGGGGCCCAGATCTGGAAGGTTTGATTGCTCGATGGCCTAATCGATAAGATCCAACGGCCGGATCGACACGAAATAAAATTCCTATGACTAAAATGGTCTCCTAAGCAGCCCACATGCATCATCCCAAGTGGGGTCTTCATGATGCACGTCCAATGCATGTGGAGTCTTCAAAATGGCTTGGCGGGCCCCATCTGGAACTCGTTTCCCATCCACAAAGAAAGTCGTGTTGATGTGGGTGGTTGTCTCCGACTCCGGTACACCCGAGTAGGTCCTCTGATGTCCTCATCAGCTCGGGTTGACCTGCAACATGATGCAACCTGCACGAGTTGCTCCCCTACTAACTTTATGTTGCACAGCGAGGAGTTCACCTGGTAGAACTATACAGCAGTTGCAGTTGACTACTCTGCCCACCTAACAGGGAAATGTCTATTTTGGTAAGCATGGTTCTTAAAAAGCCATCAGATGCTCATCTCTTTTTGAAATAAACATTTTCTAAGTAATTCGCATCCATTGTAAACTAAAGGACTTCATCTTGTAACTCATTTCATTTCCTAAATCCATGTTCCCCATGTGACCTCTTATACCCATCGCCATCTTTCCCTGCATGCCTGTTTAATTCTCCACTTTTAAATACTCGCCATATGACACTTCCTGAAACTGCATCATGGTTTTATATTCTGCAAGTTACAAAAACAATATACATCGTCCAAGGCTAAAAATTGGATGAAATGAATCAGATATGAATATCCATCATGCTCGAGGGATTTGAATAATTTTCTAAACATTTATTTCAAAGAAAAAAGAAAAGAAAAGAAAGAAAATTGAATAATTTTCTAAATATTTTATGGGCACTATTCTATAGACAGTATCCGTTCACGACCAATTGGAACAGAGCTGAGTAATGCCAAGTCATTTTTATTAATATAGGATATGTGTGAGAAGGAAATAAACTGCCCATTAATGTCTGAAATGTTATGCAGCATTCGTCATATCACAACGGAAGTTGGAGCAGCTGTTCTGCAGGCAGCTGTTGCTGAAGAACTTGCTGAAGGACATGGTGAGGTTGGGCCGAAAGAGCTCATGCACATGTCGAAGGTATGTGTGAGCTCCATTTTCTTATCATTCGATTGGTAGGATTGAGTGTTGCTTGTGTAAATTATTGTTAGGTCCAAGAAATGTGGTAGAAACAGCCACAGACAAGCTCAGGCCGACATTTTTGAATTATCTTAATTTTGAAAGGGATTTGTAGGGTCAAATGTGTAGTTTGCTGTTGTTCAGGATTCCATAATGTGGGACCCATGGTTCGTTGATCTGACGGGCCCCACCAACTAGTGTGGATGGAGGGGGCCTTGAAATCTTTCCAATTGGAAGATTCGCAAACCTCTGATTGGTGGCCTACAAACAGATGCTCAAGAGAAACTACGACAATCCAAGCTTTTAGCATTTTCCAATTTGGGAGATATTTGCAGCATTCCCTCCAAGTGGGGTGCATCAAATCAATGGTTGAGATCACTAGGCCATATCGCCCACATGCGTGGAATAAAGCTCATCATCAAACTATTGCTAACTTGCAGAGCTATTTAATTTACTGTCTTCCAAATTGAAGGTATTTACAACAAATCTGTTCATAACTTCACTTAGCAGCTGTTTGGGATCAAGGAAATGAGAATGTGAATTTGGTGAATCCATGAACTTGTCAAATTCATGGATTTGCATTGGACATGGATTTGGCAAATTCCGAAGTTCACTATTTGGGAATCAAACTAAAAATTCATGAATTTAGGGAGCATTTATTGCAATGGTAAAACATTTATTGCAAATGAATTACTACTTTTTTCTTTTTTCTTTTTTGCTTCTAAAATGTTTCTCATTTTGAGGATTTGGTGATTCTTTTTTTTTTCTTTTTTCTTTTTTCTTTGGGGGATGTTGATTTGCCCTGAATCCAAGGATATATGGAGGTGTGGATTTAGGAAGTCCATGGATTTGGCAAATCCCCAACTAGAAACAAATACGAGAGATTTGAAATCCATGGATACCAAAAATCCCTCCCTATATCCGTCACCCCAAACAGCCCCTTAGTAAAAATCCTTTTGTCATCATTATGGGCCTGTTTGATAACTAGGAATTCGCCCTAGGCACTAGTGAGAAATGAATTCCAATGGACTCCTTTTCTCATAGTTATGTACGGTTTGCAAGTGGAAATCTCTTAATTCATATCATAAATCCCACCTTGATTTTTGTGCTTAAGAATTGTAGACGTGGAAAAATATAATACACCATGGAATTCATGCTTTTCTTTGCTAATTAAAATGGAAAAACATCATGTCAAAGGAAACCTCCAACGTTTCCTTTCTTTTCCCATGGAAAAACATCATTATTCTCTTGGCAGATTGTGCTCGTTTTGGTTTTTATTTAATTTCCTCTCTTTTTTTACTCATTTATTATTTGGATTGCAGGACGAGATGGTGAAGTACATAGCACGCAGTATGTGGTACCCTATTTACAGCCCTCTAGTTCATGAGAAGTGAGGATCTTAGTTTTTAGGTGATTGCTACTGTAAGGCAGTTAATAGATATTAAAATGTTATATCTCTACATGTTTTTTATTTGTTGGAATTTTGAATGGCCCATTAGAAGAAATTTGATAATAAGGCATCATCCCCTATTTGATTGCGGACCATGACTTCGGGTGATATTCATGTAAATACTCTTGAATTATTATGATTACTAGGGTCACTTTTGATTTATTTTTTTTTTTTTCGTCATCAGATGGGAGTGTGTTCTTGGGGCACACTAGCAGGAGATCCAAGTGGGCGCGTCCCACAATGTGGATTCCCTGGCTTGGAAATTGAAATCCAGGATATGAGATCCTTGAGATTTGGATTCTGTCATTTGTGCTTGGTAACCTAGGTTTTCAATTATCTGGGATTCAGAAACTGTGTTTGCAGTTTTGCAACCTGGAATTGTGGAATCCAAAATTTTATTCTAGGGCCCACTGTGATGTGAAAAAGGACATCTAATCTGTTTATCATCTGCCTCCCCTCATGTTTTCCTTGAAAAATAGGGATGTTCCACAACTCTAGTGGGCTACACCAAAGGGTACAGTTGGGATACCCACCATTAAAAAACTCCCCAATTTGCCTCCAGGGCCCTCGTTTTTTATTATCCAATCCATTCAAAATATGCACTTTACCAAGATGTGTGGACAACCTAAAAAATCAGGCCATTTGCCCAAGTCATGTGGGTCAGACTAAAAGCTGCGCTGGGTTGGATTTGGAATCCTTGGATTTCGAATGGATTGGATAGAGCTTTAAATTGTAAATGGAAAAAAAAAAAAAAAAAAAAAATTCAAAACTGAGATAGTGTTTCTTATTTCCACTGAGAGGAATTACAGGATTCATGGTTCAGTGATCCAGACCGTTGGTCAGTTGAGGCCACTGTCGGGAGGAAACATATTTAGAAAATGTACTTAATAAGACAATTCCGCCAATTTATCACCCGAAATAGGTAGTTACGAAAAATACACTAACGGTGCACATGCCTTTAAAAAGGCCCAATGTCGGTGGCTAGGATCTTCCAATCTCGTCCATCCACATTGGTTCCCACCTGACAAATGGTATGGATCACTGAACCAGGGGCCCCATGGAACATCTTTCTTCGGAGACTGAAGAGAATGGGAGAAAATGAGCCATATTTTTACGAATGTCCTTACATGGTAGTCCATCTTGTAAGCATTCCACATGCATAACTATCATCTTCAAATGTCTCAAATGTGTGAATGTGCCCTTGTAGCAGCTGTCATTCATTTTCAAGCACTTTACATGTATGACGTGTGCAACATGTGCCACCGACCTTTTAAGAGCCCATTTGGATAGTAAGTTACTTAAGATAAGCTACTTAATTACTTAACATAAGTAAAAATAACTAACTTATTTAGGTCCTGTTTGGATAGTAAGTTGCTTAAGATAAGTTACTTATGCTAGAAGTAACTTCTCTTAGTTTCAACTTATTAAGAAGACAAATATATTTTGTAAACAACCTACTTATTAGCTTTTCCTCTCCTTCGTCTCTCCTATCCCGCTCTTCAGCTACCTGTGAAAAAGTAGAAAACCTAAAAAAAATAACTAAAGTGGTTAAATATTTTTAAATAAAAAAGGTTACTTATAACTAATCATAAACTAAAGTTATTTGGAATAAGTTACTTAGCTACCGCTGTAAGTAGAAAAAGCAACTTATTTGGTGGCATCCAAACGGGCCCTTAATTGCATCCAAACAGGCCCTAAGTGCCCATGTGCAAACACTTATCTTCAAGTGCCTCACATGTTATAATGTGCCAAACATGCCCTATATCTCACCATCCATGTTCTCAGTGCTTTTAGACCATCGAGTATGGACGGCCCATCACAGTGGGGCCTAGGAAGGTTTGAACAGTGGGCATCTGGGGGTTGTTCCGACCCACTGGAGGGTGTAGACTGTAGATCCAGCAAGGCTTACAGTTACAGGGGTTCCACGCTGGTGGGCCCCAGGAAGGTGCAGACAGTACACATGCCCAGCTAGATTTCAACGGTGGAAATCTCTGTCCCCTGTAAACAGAGTCCACTTGAGCCTTGCATCTGCCGGACGCGGATTGGGTACTAACCCCTCCAAGCCTGGGCTAAAGACAGACGGTCGTGTCAGGGGCTCTGTAGGGCTAGGGCCACCGTGATCTATATGTTTTATCCACTCTCTCCATCTATATTTTAAAAGATCATAAGATCATTTTAGGGCATGAGCTGAAAATAGAAGGCAGATTGTATGTTTAAGTAGAGCACGTCACATGAAGCAGTTGAGATTTAAATCCTACCGTTGAAAACTTCTTGGGGCCACGTAAGTTTTGGATCAAGTTATTTTTATGTTTTCCCTTTATACAGGTCTATGTGACCTAAAGAACAGTTGAATGGGGTGGGATCCGGACCGGGGTGCCTACCTCAATGCATGCCGTCTATATCCAAGCCGTCCATCCGTTTTTCCAGATTATTTTACGGATGTTCCAAAAAATGAAGTGGCTACAAATTTCAGGTGGACCACACCACCGGAAACAGTAGTCAGTGACCATTAAAAACCGTTTGTGAGCCACAGAAGTTTTGGATTAAGCTGATATTTATTTATTTTTTATTTTTTTTCTTTTATTCAGGTCTGTGTGATCTTATCAACAGGTTGGATGGTAAATAAACATTAAAATAGACTGTAGGAAGTTTTTAATGATGGGCATCTAATGACCGCTCTTTCCTATGGTGTGGTCCACTTGAGACATATATCTACTTTATTTTCGGGACTATGCTCTGAAATAAGCTGAAAAAAATGGATGGACAGTGTGGATATACAATGCATACATCTAGTAGATTCCACATAGTCAAGGTCTAACCCACATGGCTGGTTCCACAGCAAGATTTCTTTTAAAATTTTTATCAATTTTCAAATCAATTCTTTATTTGGACAAAAAGAATTTCTTTCTTTTTTTAAAAAAAAAAAATTAAAAAAAAATTACTTTATTTTAAATTTTACTCAAATATAAAAAATAAGTTGCATATGAATTGAAAATAGGTTGTAATACGAGTATAATATTGGCACTTTTGGGATGGTTAAAATTGAATAATGGCACGTGTTAGTCGTGGCATGTTGAGTGGGTTCAGCCAAGTCCAGACCATCGGCTCAAACCCAACTAGGAAGGCGGTCTGGCCATTTGACCGGCGGGCCGACCCGACCCATCGCCGGATCACTTGTAGTTCGTGGGCGCGAATTGGAGAATTGGATACTAACGAGGTTAGTAGCCAAATCCCTACTGAAGTGATGTCACCAAGCTCTGTGGACCCACCTTGATGCATGTGTTGTATCCATATTGTCCAACCATTTTTAGAAATCGTTTTATCGCATTACAAAGAGAATGAGATAGATCTAAAGTTCAAGTGGAACCTACCATAGAAAATAGCGGGGACAGTGACATCCACTGTTCAAAACTTCTTAGGAGCCACGATAGTTTCCGATGAAGTTGATATTTTTATTTTCACTTTATCTATCTCTATGTTAACTTATGAATAGGAAGGATATCAAAAATACATTACTGTGAGCCCTATAAATGTTTCAACAGTGGGTGTAATGGCTCTCACGGTTTTCTATGGTGGGTCTACTTGAAATGTAAATCTATCTAATTCTCTCTATAATGCTATAAAACGATCTTTACAAATGGTTGGGCGGTATGAACACAACACAGGGAACGGATTTGATACTGAACGCTTCAGTAGGCAAGAGGCTACTGAAGTGACGTGGCAAAATGGCATTGGTGCATACCAATCAGCTGTTTCCTTCCAATAAATGCTCTTCCAACGAGATCCATTAGTGGATGTGTTCCGTTTAGGCCAGGGATGAACTCAGCCACGCGCAGGTAATTGTTTTATCTGAAAAGAAAGACGTGGATTTCCTGCCTAAGACTTTCTGGGGAAGTTCCTGCGCTGGAACCAGGTGGGGCTCACTGCGATGTTTGTGAGAAATCCTACCCGTACATCCATTTTTTGAGTTCAATTCAGGAAATCTCAAGTGGATGTACGGGTAGGATTTCTCACAAACAAAAAATAAACCGTTTCCAAAGCTCAAGTGGGCCAAAAACGTGATAATTGAACGTCCACAGTTGAAATATTTGTGGGCCATAGAAGTTTTGAGTCATACTAATATTTTTTATTTCAGTTCATCCCAGTAAGAATGAAGTTATTAACGGTACGGATGGCCTGTAAACATTGCTGTCGAACCCAATTAGATTTTAACTGTAGGAATTTCCCTAATTACATTTTCCTTTAGTACAGTCCACTTGGGCTTTGGATACAGTTCATTTTTGGCATCATGTTCTTAAATGAACTCAAAAAACGGATGAAAGGGGAGGATTTCTCATAAACATCACAGTGGGCTCCACCTGAGTTCCCAGGAACTTCCGTGTCTACCGGTACGTGGCCAAGGGAAGCGGATTGCGTACTGAGTAAACTCTGTGGGTCCAACTTGATTTATGTATTTTATCCAGTCCGTACATTTTATAAGATAATTTTAGGGCCTTCGGTCAAAACCCAAGCATGTAAAAGGCTAAAATCAACCACACCAAAGGAAACAGTGTGAAAATTTCTTAGGGGCCACAAAAGTTTTGGATCAAGATTATATATATATTTTTACCTTCATCTATGTTTTTTTGATCCTTTGAACAGTTTGAATGAAAAATAAACATCACTGTGGGTCTGGAAAGGTTTCAACTGTAGAAATCATTATTTCCATTGTTTCTTGTGGTATGGTTCACTCGAGATTTTTATAAGCTTCAATTTTTGCCTCAACACCTAAAATTAGATGGAAAAATAGATGAAATGTGTGGATAACATAAACTCACAGTGGGCTCAACTGAATTTTCCCTGTATGACAATCCGATTTCATGGCCGAGTGGGTGCACGGCGGAAACGGAGAAAGATCCGTTAACAGATCTAACGGAGTAGCATTTATACCCAGGTAACATGCCATTGGTATCTAACCAATGGCGTTTTGTCACATCACTTCAGCAGCTTTTTGCTACTGAAGCGTTCAGTATCCAATCCGCTCCCCACGACACATGTATAATGGTGGCTCCACAGAGCGTGGTGACGTCACTTCAGTAGCGATTTGGCTGCTGACGTTATCAGTATCCAATCCGCGCCCGTAGTTCGTATACTCTCCTGCCTCCAAAACGTCCCAAAACCCTCTCTTTCCCTCTCTCTCTCTCTCAAAGATGCAGAATCTATTCCGATCACTTCTCCGAACAACAACATCATCATCACCATTAGCGCGAATCGCAAACCCCTCAAATTCCCGAATCCTGACGCAGCCAATCCCAATCCCATCAAAACCCCTTTCTTCTCCTTCCCCATCCTTCTGCTTCTATTCCTCCAAATCCTCATCCTCAGCTTCCAAATCCAAATCCAAATCCAAATCCAAATCCAAATCCGCCAAAGACTCTCCCACCAAACCCCCTGGAGAGTCCACTGCCGGCCCTGCCGCCTCCGCGTGGACACAAGAAGATCTCGCCGTCTCCGATTCCGAAGACATCTCTGGTGTCCTTGATCCCTCCACCTTCCAAGCCGATCGGTCCCTCGACGTGGGCCCCAATGGCCGCCCCCTCTTCACCTCCACCAAATCGCTGTCCGATCTCGGCCGCAAAGATGTCCCCGTTTACTTAGACTTCAGGTGGTGGCCCACCGCCCGGGTGATTGTTATCTCAACTTCTTGAAATTTGGATTTTCCTGATTGATTTGGGTACCACCCAATGCCACTTCAATACCCAAAATGGAAAGAGGTATTATGCAAGCAGGCCTGATGATTCAGTGATCTGAAGCGGGTGTACGATGGGCCTTGCCAGCAATGTCCCATGCCCTGAAAATTCCCCAAATTTGAATATTCTTGCTATAGAATATTTGGCATTTTCTTTGTTGAATGAAAACTGTTGCTGTACATTCTTTCTTAACTACCCATTTGTTGGCCACCAATTGAAGGATTATGATTTACCCATCTGGGACATGGTCAGGCCCAGAATATCAACGGTTTGGATTGGTGAACCATGGTGCCTCATTTGTACAAACTGAAACTTTCAACTGTTGTGCAAGTAAACTTTCACCTGAGCGCCGTCTAATACCCCAATTGGAAAATGAGGCCTTGTGTGAATCAATCAGGTGGTTGTAGAAGTCAATTCCTATATTTTATTCTTTTGTTTGTTTATATATTGGCTGGCGTAGGTTGGAGGATTTGAGTGGAATTTTGGGAGAGGGATTGGTGTCAGGGATGAAGAGGGAGTTCAAGTTGACGCAGCGTTGTGCATTATTGGTGCGCCAGAGCTTCTTAGACCTCCGTGATAACTTCAGGCGGGTCGTTGATCCTCCATTACGGGCCAATGGTAAAGGTGAGCAAGCAAGAATGTTGCTTGATTTAATTGATATGATGATCTATTTGATAGACTTATAAAATGGATGGTTGAGATTGTTTGTAGAAAGTTGGACCAATCAGCAGTTTGGACTGTCCATTTGGTGGACACATCATGGACTGATTATGTTTCTAAAGAATCACTTTGACCAGACAATCAAGTTGTGAAAACAGAGATTTAAAAATGAAACTGCACGTCTCATTTTAGTCCAATATGTGATATTAACAACATTCTCCCTCTGTGTAGGAGGAAATTCTTTTTTCAATTTTTCCTAATTAGGAATAAGGCTTGCAAGGTAGTGAATTAGTGATGAATAATAGATAGGTGGAGGGAAAGGAGGTGACCTTACACCCAAGAACTTCTACCTGATCAACCACCTCTTTGTCGCCTACCTTGATGCCCAAAACCTCACTTTTTGAGAGATTAACTTTCAAGGAGACCACCTCAAAGCACCTTAGAATGCACTTTAGATTTGTCATCTATTGTTTGATCGCCTTGCAAGGGGTTTCGTTAGGGGAACTAGAGGCATCTACGAGGATATCCATTTTCACCTTATTTATTTGTTGTGATTGTAGAAGTGTTAAGCAGAATGATGGATAAGGCAATAGAGGTGGGGTTGGTGAAAGGTTTCAGGGTGGGAAGGGATGGTATCTACGTAACTCATCCATGGTACGCCAACGATATGCTACTATTTTCTGAAACTAAGGAGTAGGTAGCCAATATGAAGAAGGTAACATGGTTTGAAATCATGTCAGGTCAGAAGATCAATATGCTAAAACAAGAAATGCTTGCAATATACGTAAATGACGAGTGGCTACAAGAATTGTCTGACTTTTTTTTTTTTCGCTGCAAGGCAGGAGCTCTACTAGCTGCATACCGTGGGCTTCCTCTTTGTATCGTCCAACCAGCAAAGAGGCTATTGGATCTGGTCATATAGAGCACATTGAGAGAGTTGTCATCACGGAAATACTAGTATCTTTCTTTGAGCAGCCGCATCACATTGATTAAGGTGGCATTATCAAACACGCCAATATAGTTGATGTCATTGTTAAAATGTTTAGCTGGAGTAGTTCGCTGAATTGAAAAACTTCAGAGGAATTTCTTATGTAAAGATAGAAATATCAATTAGTTGATTGGAACGAAGTATTAATCCAGTGCAAAGTGGAGGTATGTGCATTGAAGAGTTGCCCACCATGAATTATGTGCTTCTAGATAAGTGGTTATGGAGATTTGGATGTGAGGAAAATTCCCAATGGGAGCAAGTAATAAGGGAAAAATATGGCACACTGAAAGGGGAATGGTTCACCAAGGATTTAATCTTGTATAGGGCATCAGGGTTTTGAAAAGCAATGATGGAAGATTGGCAAGCGATTCAGAAAGGTGTATCTTATTTGCATGGATGTATGGATAGTGTATGCATGGATGGATGGGTGTATGATGTGGGATAATTAACTACTTGCTCTAAACGCTCGAACTGATAGAGCATGGCGAATTAATCCCTTTATTTGTTAGCCTAGGCCCCACATCCATGGGTTAGGTTCTCGGCGGAACCCTCGTCGTGAGCCCCAAATCCATGGGTTCCGCCTCACACAAGCCACCCGCCTCATACGGGCCTCAAATCACATGGGTTCCGTGGGCCGCCCAACCCAAGTGTGCCCCCACATCCCGCAGGCCACCCCACTCGAGCCCGATGTGAAAATGCTCCTGCATTAGTGTATGCATGGATGGATGGATGGATGGGTGTGTGCATGGATGGATGGATGGATAGATGTGTGTGCGTGCGTGCGTGCGTGCATGGCTGGATGGATCATGGATGTGTGTTTGTATGTATATATATGCCTGCATGGATGGATGGTTGGATAGATTGATGGATCCACCATTATTTCTCCAATGTTTCCTTGAGTCAACGATATATGCTTTTAGGCCCTATTAAAGGGAAACTTATTATTTGATTCCTAACTAATAACTATGCAAATATGTGTCTCTTTTTGCTATTATTTTATTCCTAAATATGCAAATATGTGTATTTTAGCATCTCCTGAAGTATTATTGAAAATTTCTACCATGTTCTCCACGTTTCTCTAATCTTTTCCTTAGTTAGCGTTACATTCTTTTAGACCCCCGTTAAAGAGAATTATTATGTATGCATCTTCTTTGCAATTATTTAATTCCTAAATATGCAAATATCCTGAAGTTTCATTGAAAAATTCAACCATTTCATTGTGTTTCCCCAATGTCTCCCTCAGTTAGCGATATATTTTCGGGTATCAGTGATAATATCGGCGATATCGATACATGTTTCCATATCCCCAGCCAGTGATACATGTAATGATACCGATGCTACGAACACTGGTTTTCTGATACTTCTTATTTGAAAGGTATTATTTTGTTATCGTTATTTTGTGATACTTCTATATAAATACTTACGATATACCATTCAAAGAGGAATTTCACCTATAATGCATTGCATGTGAACTTCACATGCAAATCTTTTCGAGTGTGTACGGGACCTGAGCCATCATCATAACAACCTTGTCCCAACTATTTGGGGCTGGTCTTACAGATTGATGCAGGACATGAAATTAAACATGACATGTAAGATTTCAAGCTTTAGATCATACTAATTTTAAACAATCACAAAATCCCATGTCCCACATATGATCAAGCATTCAACAAGGGGAATCTACGAGGGTCCAAGCCTACACACATTAAGGCTAGATCAATTAAAAATTATAAACCAAACAATGCCCAAAGGAGTGTAGATTCATCCACCCTTGCAAAGGATTGTTCCCCAATTCAAGAGATTCACCATGTTTCAATTCGTAAAAATTTAGGGTTTGCAAAAAGCGGGATAGAACTTGGAATTTAGGATTATCTAGGGTTAGTTATGAATTTAAGGCGAGAGAGGTGAGGATTCGAAGAGAGAGAAGAACCTGAACAGTCCACGCGTGTAGACAACGATCTGGCCCAAATGCATGTGCGTAGGTTCCTATCTGCACGTGTGTGGGGCCCACGACATCGGGATTGGCCACCTATGGTGTGGTCGGCCAGGGATGGCCCACTCACACACCAAGTTTCACGCTGATCTAATGTCCGGCTTGTGCACGGTGCTCTGCCGAAGTTTCAGCCCCCGTGGAGGGCCAAAATCTGCAAACCTGCCGTAGAGAAAGGATTTGATGCAAAAAGGATTTGAGGATTGGATGGCTGTGGGAGATGATGGATAGGGATGGTAGGAGGTGGGGGCGATTTGGGATGGTTGTGGCTTCGTACCACGGTAGTTAGCCCTTCGAAGAAGGGAGGGTTTCGCACCCAATTAGGTTTCTCAACTCAGAGAAGTAGAGAAGAAGGAAAACGCAGAATTTTATTCATAAACTTCAATGAGAAAAAACCTACATGGGTTGCCTATTTATAAGAAAAACCTAAACCCCAAAAGTTGCGCCATGTGTGCACACTATTACTTATAGATGAAGTAACAAAAATAACAACTAATCAACACAATCAAAACTGTCCATGATGTTCCTAATAATGATAATAACCAAAACTCAAAATCCTAGATCATCTAGGGTAGTGGGCCACGATCATGAGATCCAATGGTGGAATCTCTGTAATGATTGGGTCCACTCCAATGCTCCATAGCACAACTCCCTAACTAAGAGGTCCTCCTTAGATGTCATCATCGATCCAGATTAATAGTGGGGCCTTCCTCCTCTTTGCATACGTGCGTAGGGTGGGGGGTGTGCGTGTGCGCGTGATATCCCCATCACAGATCCTGTTTCTTCAATCAATCCTATCTAGGATTCTAATATTAGATCCTCGGTAAGCGAACAAGCCTTCACATCTTCTCGATTAGGCCCTTCATGTGCAGAATCAGGCCTGCCCACTCATTAGGCAGGACGTGCCTGTTCACTCCCCAAGTATAGGGTTGTGATGTAGTCATAAACTCGGTAAGACCGAGGTCGAATCCACAGGGACTGAAACCTGTACGTAATCTGAAACTAATTAGAACTAGAACTAGCCTAAGATGAAATCTAAATCGCTTGTAACTTTGAGGAATAATGGTGAAGTAATTAAAATATGTAGAATTCAAAAGGTAGGGAACTAGGGATTCAGGGGATCCACTTGTAGAGATCAGGGAGATCTACACTTGATTCATGAACTCAACTGGACTTCGAGTCCCATCTTCATCCAGTTGGAAGATATATCGCTCAAGCACAATCACAACATCTGGTGATCTAGTTTTCAAGAGATAAGAAGGGTGTAAATTAGAATGGATTCCATCACAAAACCATGCCCATGAGACAAAGCAAACAATGAAATTAAACCAATTCTACAGCCAATCTGAGTAATGTATGAGTGTCAGGAAGAGTTCTGTCATTCCACCATGTCCAAGGGGCGATGGTGAGCAACAAGACGTCCTGGATTCATAATCACAAGAGGGAAAAGGAAATAGTCAAGCCATTGCAGATATATTGTAATGTCAGTCACAATAAACCATTAAAAACTAACCGCATTCCTTAAAATCAAACCAAGATCAACATAAAGTCAGTCATGAATCCAGGCTGTAGAAATCTCCCATCACGCTACAAGCTTCACCTCTTAGCCCTAGCTAAGAGGTTTAGCCCGCCATGGATGGGGTAGATCTCCACAACTTCAAACCACAAACAAATAAAAAACAACTCAAGAAAAATCTCCCTGTCTCTGGCTCTCTCCACGTTGAACTCCAATCCAAGCCTCCACGGATGCCCTCCTTCACGTCAGACCTCCCTTTTGTAGTTGCTGGAAGTTGGTGTTGTGTCTAAAAACCGGAGTCAGTGGAAGCTCTTTTTAGAAACTACCTACGCAGAGATTTACGCAGCAGCAGAAGGAATTTACGCAAACAGTTCTGCGTTTGGAGCATTAAAAGGAAAGAGTCATCCATGCCTTTCATTTAAACATCATGGTTGGGGTTATGACCCTCCAATGCATCTTCTGGACGGATCGGATTGTCGATCCGACGGTGATTATGAACGCAGTGGGGCCCACAGCGGTCGGGTTTTGCGGACGTATAAACAGAGCTTCCGCTCTTGCGCTGAGGTTGCTGGTGGGGTCCACTTGATGTATTTTGAAGAAATCCAAGCCGTCCATTGTATTGCCGTCGAAAAACCACCCAGGAAGGGGTGTTTTTTGGCGTTACTTTGGTGTGGTCCAAACAATCAAACCTTTGCACCATCTATCATGTGTTTGGACGATCAGAAACCATTATCTGCCATTTCTTGGAATTGCGCCACCTTGGAAGTGGTAATAGGGGCCACGTGGACCTAATGGATGGTTCGGATTGTCCGTCCGGACGATGTATGGGGCCCACAACAGAGACCGACGGTCTCTGTTTGCGGACGTTAAAAACGGAAATTGCCGTTTTTTATTTTTTTTTAAAAAAAGAAGTCGGTCAGCGCTGCTGACCGACGTTTGAGTGGTTAGGTGCACACCCGGTGCACTTGGACTTAGTGCACATGCAGTGCACATGTGGAGTCCACTGTAACATGTCGCAAAATCCGTTCCGTCCATTCATTGCTCCACACATTTTTAGATGTTGAGACCGAAGTTGAAGCATTTCCAGATATCAGGTGGGCCCAAAATTGACCGTTTATGGGCTGATCTGTCCTTTAAGCCACTTCCACCAGGATCTAACAGCTGAAATTTGGTGTGTACGGTTAATTTATGGTCCTTAGGCCATGCATGAACTCTTGAGCCGGACGGATGGTGGGAACCCCATGATCTTGCATTTTGGACCAGTTCCAGGCCACTTGAGCTTCAGTTTCTTGATTTTTGCGGATCTCTAGTGTGTAAGTCCATTGATCTTGCTCCCCTGGAGTCCGTCCCTTGCTCTGGTGACTTTAGAACGTTAAATCCATGATTTAAACTCCCTTTTTTCAATCCACGCTCGTAATTGCATCCTGCAGCAAAACACCATTAACATATGACATTAAGAACTATCATGTACATAAAATCAGGTATTAATCGGGGTCTAATATGCAATATTCGACCCTCAACACAACCCCCAACCAGCATTTTGCTAGTCCCGAGCAAAGTATGCGAAAAATAGATTGAGATTTATATGATAATTTCCAAGAACTTGAATGATTTTGGGAAACAATCCAGATGCTAGAAGTCTAAGAATCATGAGTGTTGAGCATTACTTTCTCTCAGACTCAAGCGCACGATAAACTTCACAATCAAGTTCGACATGTTAATCCATCACTTAGAATGATTCTAAACATCGAGTTCCATGAGTGTATAGTGTAAACTCTGCTCACCATCATTAAGAGATCAAGTTGTCACTATCCAAGGTAACATTTGACAATCAAAAGTGTATTCAGGACAACTTAAACCAGAACTTACTTCTCAGTTCTTCTTTTCATTCTTCCGGCTTTTGAGTTTTCTATTTAACGTGTGCCACGAAGGGGAATCAAGTCCTTACCTATAGGGAGCAAACCTATGGTGCAGACCATATACCTAAACCTTTTCACATACTATCCATGGGGAATTAAATCCACACCTATAGGGAGCAAACCTATGGTAAAGATTATTCACCCAACCCTTTCCAAAGGTATCTTTTTTTGTAACCGGGTATTTTCTTTTTGTTTCATTCTTCTTATTGAACATGATGGCCAAATTCCCCAGGTTGGTTCCTTCCATGCTTAATGATCACCAAGTTAATCCTTTAATATCGAACTGAACCTTTAATGCGCAAGCGAGATGTGTTTGTGCAATCATGACTCAATCAATATTTTGAAACCTCTAACCATGGATTAATAGTTCGAACTTAACTGTGAAGTTTAACAGATAACTAAATCCAAGAGTCATAAATTACCAACATCATGTATCTTCCAAGATGACTGTCCAAATCGCTTCTAATTCGTGCTAAATTCCAGAAAAATTTAAAAATTTTCACAATTTCTGCTTAAGACCAAGAAAACACTGATTAGGAAACCTAATCTCCCACCCCCAACCTAAAATCTACATTGCCCTCAATGTAACAGATATGAGCATGCAATGCACATGAGACAATGAAATTGAAAGAGAAGTGATGGAAAGATAGTACCTAGACGAAGGACTCAAGAGGCTTTTCCAAAGATATCAGCGAGAGAGCAAGTCAGCGTAAGAGAGAAAACACGAAAACAAACTATCCTAAAACAACTCAGAAAGTAAACTAACCTAGTGGCATAAAACCATCTAACCTAGAACGATATAAGCAAACTACCCTAGTCCTATGAAAGTAGGGAAAAACTACTCAATCATGCTGCAAGGTTCCTCCTCCGGCCAATATCTTGATAAGTTTCTCAGTAAATTCCTCAACAGGATCATCCAAAAGCCCATCTTGCAATAAGCTTGAATGCCCTGGAGCATGAATGTCCAGAGAAACTTGTGTACCTTAGCAAAGATTTGTCGTTGATTCGCCTGAGGTATCCAAAGTATATATGATTCACCTATGTCAGAAAAAGTCTCAGAATTAGTATCCCATGGTGAATCAGAGACTGCAGGTAGATAAAATTCAAAAGAATTCTCAGAAAGTAATGTAGTCTCAACACATTCCGAAGTTCCAGACTTCGGTTCAATTTTCAGCTCCTCTTCCTGTAATGGTAAACATTCAGGCTCTGGGGAAAGAGGGGCTTCAGAATGAGGGTGCTCTCGGTTAGTAACAACTACCGAGATAGTCTCTTGCAAGGCATCCACTATTTCTTTAATCATAGGATCATTCGAATCTGAAAAGTGTGCCACGCAATCGTCCAAAGAATTGGGAAATTCAGCTGAGAGTGACTCGTCTCCTGCATTAAAGTCTGTGATGATTTGTCCAAGGATTTCATCGTCTTTTGAAGTGGATGGACGCATGCTCGCTTGCTCTTGCCCTTCAAAGACAGATAGACAATCAATAGGCGAAGAATTGATGTGGAGACTCTGGTCATTGAAGGTACTCAGTGGGGGCATTGAATCGTCTAAAGTGTGTAGCTCAGATTGTGGCCTCAACTGGGTAGTTTCAAATTCCAGAGTTATATCAAGCAAGTCATCCATCGCCCAAATCATATCATCATTCAATTCAGGGCAGTGGTCCAAATATACATCACAAGGGTTGGAAGGGTTAGTTGAAATTGGTTCATTCTCCACATTCAAATCAATCATGTCAGGCAGGTGGAGTAGATCATTATGGTTGACAACTTCCTGAACCTCGTGATCATTGGCAGGGGCCACACTTGAGATTGAATCCCAATACTCATCATCATCCAGTTCCGTGCAGTGTGCACTTGGGCTGGGATCACATTCCTCACATTCTGTTCCTAGGTTGGGTTGAAGTTCAAATGAACTAACCTCTACCTCATCAGTGTAATCATGTGTGTCATGTGAGTGAAGTGTGCTACTATCATTATATTTGAAAGATATCCACGTCTCTTGATCATTTCTTTGGACAGTCATCGAGATCGACTCATCGGGAATTTGAACCATCTGCTCATTAATGGAATCTAATTCCTCATTCGTAATTTCAGTTTCTGCCACAAGCGAGTTATGATCATTTTCTTCGCATTGTGCTTCTAGATTGGGATGAAGTTGGGGTAACCTAGCCTCTTCCTTCTCCATAAGATGTGATTGAATTATTGGAATTGAGGATTTGAGCAATTCGCATGATTGTATGAAAAGTTGATTGAATTGCTCTTGTGCTTTCATGAGCTTCTGAAGTGAGTCCTCTTGGATTGTTTCTGATTGGGTTTTAAAAGTAGATGACCCAAGAGAATTATCACTATGATATATAACTGGTTCAGCTTCCCGACATTGATGTTTCCACTGGTTATAGTCATACGGATCATAAGTGAGAGAATCTGATGGTTGGTAATACTTATTATCACTCATAATATAATCACGCATTGTTTTCTTTTTATCGGATGGGTGATAATAATTCTCACTCTCATAGTTATGATAACCCCAACACTCACGTACTGTCCGTGGGGTAGAATTGTTCTCCCGTATATGATCGCGTAAGGACTTCTTAACCGATGGAGTGTTATGCTCAGGTCGGTTCTCGTTGATTGGTTCAGGAAAATTTTGAGACATAGGTTGATTTTTATCATAATCATCATACATCCCTTCGCACTGTTTCGCATGCTCAAAAGCTATCTCAGCATATTGACGTTCCCATTCGTGCATGTACATGGTGAAACCCTCAATCTGAATCTAATCTTAAGAAAATAAAAGAAAAGATCCTACAGCAGTGTGGAAAGTAAGAGGAAGAGAAGTTAGAAGGAAAGTACCAATTGAGAAGTTCCTATGTTAAAATCCTGCAAAAGAAAAACAAAGAGATTAGCTTCTAAAATAGAAAGTCTAAAGTTAGAAAGTTCCTACAATTAAAATAGAAAATTAGTTTCTAAAAAGGAAAGTTCCCTAAACCTAGAAGCTAAGTTAGTTTCTGAAAAGTAAAGTTCCCTAAAATTTGAAAGTTTCTAAAATAGAAAATTTAAACCTAAAAATAAATTTTTTTTTTCTAAAAATAAACTAATTCCTAAAAAGGAAAGTTTCTAAAAATAAAATAAAGGGAAGATGAATTAGTTTCTAAAATTAGAAAGAGTCTCTAAAAAGGGAAATAACTAACCTAGTTTCTAAAAACAAAAGAGGAAAGTTCTAAAAATAAATTAGTTCCTAAAAATAAAATAAAATAAATTCTAAAAAAATAATTAGGAAAGTTCTAAGCCTAAAAATAGAAAATTTCTAAAAGTAAAATCCTAATTCTAAAAGTAGAAAAGTAGAGAAATTAGAAAGAAATTACCAATTTGAAAGCTTATCCAGGATCCTACAAAATGAGAAGATTGGTTAGTTTCTAAAAAATAAAAAATAAAATAAAAATCCTAAACTTAAACTAATCCTAAAACTAGTTAATCTCAGAAAGCGTAACCGTCAATCCCCGGCAACGGCGCCAAAAACTTGTTCACTCCCCAAGTATAGGGTTGTGATGTAGTCATAAACTCGGTAAGACCGAGGTCGAATCCACAGGGACTGAAACCTGTACGTAATCTGAAACTAATTAGAACTAGAACTAGCCTAAGATGAAATCTAAATCGCTTGTAACTTTGAGGAATAATGGTGAAGTAATTAAAATATGTAGAATTCAAAAGGTAGGGAACTAGGGATTCAGGGGATCCACTTGTAGAGATCAGGGAGATCTACACTTGATTCATGAACTCAACTGGACTTCGAGTCCCATCTTCATCCAGTTGGAAGATATATCGCTCAAGCACAATCACAACATCTGGTGATCTAGTTTTCAAGAGATAAGAAGGGTGTAAATTAGAATGGATTCCATCACAAAACCATGCCCATGAGACAAAGCAAACAATGAAATTAAACCAATTCTACAGCCAATCTGAGTAATGTATGAGTGTCAGGAAGAGTTCTGTCATTCCACCATGTCCAAGGGGCGATGGTGAGCAACAAGACGTCCTGGATTCATAATCACAAGAGGGAAAAGGAAATAGTCAAGCCATTGCAGATATATTGTAATGTCAGTCACAATAAACCATTAAAAACTAACCGCATTCCTTAAAATCAAACCAAGATCAACATAAAGTCAGTCATGAATCCAGGCTGTAGAAATCTCCCATCACGCTACAAGCTTCACCTCTTAGCCCTAGCTAAGAGGTTTAGCCCGCCATGGATGGGGTAGATCTCCACAACTTCAAACCACAAACAAATAAAAAACAACTCAAGAAAAATCTCCCTGTCTCTGGCTCTCTCCACGTTGAACTCCAATCCAAGCCTCCACGGATGCCCTCCTTCACGTCAGACCTCCCTTTTGTAGTTGCTGGAAGTTGGTGTTGTGTCTAAAAACCGGAGTCAGTGGAAGCTCTTTTTAGAAACTACCTACGCAGAGATTTACGCAGCAGCAGAAGGAATTTACGCAAACAGTTCTGCGTTTGGAGCATTAAAAGGAAAGAGTCATCCATGCCTTTCATTTAAACATCATGGTTGGGGTTATGACCCTCCAATGCATCTTCTGGACGGATCGGATTGTCGATCCGACGGTGATTATGAACGCAGTGGGGCCCACAGCGGTCGGGTTTTGCGGACGTATAAACAGAGCTTCCGCTCTTGCGCTGAGGTTGCTGGTGGGGTCCACTTGATGTATTTTGAAGAAATCCAAGCCGTCCATTGTATTGCCGTCGAAAAACCACCCAGGAAGGGGTGTTTTTGGCGTTACTTTGGTGTGGTCCAAACAATCAAACCTTTGCACCATCTATCATGTGTTTGGACGATCAGAAACCATTATCTGCCATTTCTTGGAATTGCGCCACCTTGGAAGTGGTAATAGGGGCCACGTGGACCTAATGGATGGTTCGGATTGTCCGTCCGGACGATGTATGGGGCCCACAACAGAGACCGACGGTCTCTGTTTGCGGACGTTAAAAACGGAAATTGCCGTTTTTTTATTTTTTTTTTAAAAAAGAAGTCGGTCAGCGCTGCTGACCGACGTTTGAGTGGTTAGGTGCACACCCGGTGCACTTGGACTTAGTGCACATGCAGTGCACATGTGGAGTCCACTGTAACATGTCGCAAAATCCGTTCCGTCCATTCATTGCTCCACACATTTTTAGATGTTGAGACCGAAGTTGAAGCATTTCCAGATATCAGGTGGGCCCAAAATTGGCGTTTATGGGCTGATCTGTCCTTTAAGCCACTTCCACCAGGATCTAACAGCTGAAATTTGGTGTGTACGGTTAATTTATGGTCCTTAGGCCATGCATGAACTCTTGAGCCGGACGGATGGTGGGAACCCCATGATCTTGCATTTTGACCAGTTCCAGGCCACTTGAGCTTCAGTTTCTTGATTTTTGGCGGATCTCTGGTTGTAAGTCCATTGATCTTGCTCCCCTGGAGTCCGTCCCTTGCTTTGGTGACTTTAGAACGTTAAATCCATGATTTAAACTCCCTTTTTTCAATCCACGCTCGTAATTGCATCCTGCAGCAAAACACCATTAACATATGACATTAAGAACTATCATGTACATAAAATCAGGTATTAATCGGGGTCTAATATGCAATATTCGACCCTCACAGTGCCTACAAAAACAATGGATTCTTTTAGTCAGACGTGCCAATAGTCTGATGCAAAGTACATGTGTAGTCAGTTTGATGAGTGTTGCATGAAGAGGGAACCAAAGCGGCGACACATTCAGGTGCATGAACAGGAAGTGTCTATTTCAAAATGTTAGCAAGTATATACTTCTAGTAAGGGGGAGTGGGTGCGCAAGTTCGAAGCACGATTGGAAGTGGGAGCATCACCTAGTTGGAAGGATCGTGCAAGGTTTGATTTTGCGCTACATGATCTTCATGGTGGGCCCAACATTTTGCATTGCTCGGATGTTGCACACATGGGAGTATGTAACACGCCGGCACATGATGCGAAGTTCACATATGCATTGTAGGTGATCATTCCTATTAAAAATATGTAATTTAGATGATTTTCAGTCTGTATGGACATGTCGGTGAATCTGATTTTAAAAGCCATTGTATCCAACACCATAACCCTGATGTCTGACAGCGACATGTGTCCATGTGCAAATTACATAATTGTTAGAGATTGTTTTAGTTGTGAAGAATGGATACAAGCGTAACATGACTTTTATGTTAGACCCATGAGGAGATCTACTTTAATTTGCATTCTTTCTAATCCGTTGATATTCTCCATGTTTCCAGGTCCAAAAATTCTAAAGCAGATCGTCTTGGATGGTCCTGTTAGTTGTGGAAAAAGTATTACACTTGCTCTGCTGGTACATTGGGCTCGAAGTGAAGGTTGGCTTGTGTTGTATGTCCCACAAGCTAGGGAGTGGACGCATGGTGGATTCTTTTATAAACACCCAGAGACTGGTTTTTGGGATACTCCTGTTCAGGCTGCTAAAATTCTCCAGGTATGAATCTGTTTTCTTATTCCTCTTGAACAAGTGATTTAAACTTATAGGGAAACTTTTAAATGCTGGTTCATTTGAAAATAAAGTAAATTGAATCTAAATCTTCTATGTATAGTATAGAGTTGTCAATTCATTCTGTTTTAGCTGAAACAGCCAAGCCTTTTCATTCTAGTATAAGTACATGTACCAGAATATACTAGTCCATGTTCCTGTCCATTGGTTCCTTTGCATGTATGCATATAATGATATGATTGAGAGCAAATTGATGTGGTTTGATTAGTGTTGTCATGTGCGACCGCATATGCACATATCCATATGCAAATTGCATATGCGATCATGAAATATGCAATCGTGGCACATATGTGAAAATATGCGATCGCATACAACATATGTGATCACATATTGGCCATGGCACAATCAATTTTTTATTTTTATTTTTTTGCAAAAACATAACTTTTTGCCTATAAAAAGGCTTCCTAACCTCCTCCATTTGCAATATTCTCACCCCAAAACTCTCTTACTCTCTTCTTCTCTTACATTTCTTAATTCCAAGTGCTCTCTCTCTCTCTCTCTCTCTCTCTCTCTCTCTCTCTCTCAAGTTGGAAGATCAAGATTCAAGCACTTTCAAGTTTCAAGGAAGATAGCTTGTTGATTTTCTACAATAATAAATAAATAGCCTGTTGATTTTGTTGTTACTTCTTAATTGTTAACTATATTGTTGAATGTTGATGAGTTGATGTTTAATTCATTGTTGAATTGATTTTATTTCTCTCCAATGTATTTTAAATATGTAAAATTAGTTATCTATTTACTTAGGAAAGTTTCCCTTAGTTTGTTATAATTTTTTACATTTCTTTTTTGAAAATTTCCTATTTTTTTGAATTTTTTTTATTTTTATTTTATTTCATTAAAAAAAAAAATACAGTCGCATATGCGATTATGCGAACCCCCCCCCCCCCCCCCAAAAAAAAAAAAAAAAAAAAAAGCTTCCCCACTTCCGGACCTGAATCAGTGGATTAAGAGACTTGCCCCCACTCACATTGACTTGTTTGATCTCAAGTTAGGCTGTATCAAACAATTTGGGGGTGACTCTGCTGAGTAGAGTTGGGCATCGAATCTTGTTGGACCGAGTTAGGGCTAACCTGACTCAATCTGGTTTTGAAATAGGCCTGACCCGAACTCGACTCGACTCAGTACCGAGTCTAGCATAGCATAGCATGCCTAACCCGATCCGAGTCCGAGTTTGGCCTGGACTAATCTGGACCGAGTTTGACCCGGTCAAAAGTACCGAGTCAGGTCGAGTTGGCACCAAGTCGAATCGAGAGATGGAGGGAGGGAGTGGAGAGAAGAGAGAGAGGAGGGTGATGGGTGGTGGGTGGCTTCGGGCTTGGAAGAAGAGGGAGGGAGGGAGGGAGGGAGGGAGGGAGGGGAGAGGAGGGTGGTGATGGTGGTGGGTGGCTGCCAAGCTTGGAAGAGGAGGGAGGGAGAAAGAGTTTGGGATCGGGTGCGGCGGGTAGGGTTAGAGATACTTAAAAATTAGGGTTTTTTATTTATATATATATAATATATATATATATATATATATATATATATATATATATATATATAATATATATATATATATATTATATATACCCGAATCCGAGTCGAGTCAGGTTTCGGATCGAGTTTCGGGTCGAGTTAGGTCGAGTTACTGGGTAAATTGGACTCGACTCGATTTGAGTTCGGATTGGGCGAAGCCTACTTGGTTTAGACCAATTCACCCATTCGGTTCGGGTCGAGTCGGGCGAGTCGAGTTGTCCTGTGCCCAGCTCTACTGCTGAGTTGCCTCCTTTTTCTCAAAATGCATGGAAAAAAAAATATACATAGAAAATTTTAAAAATTGCAAAATGATACCTAAGCTGGTTTCAATATAAAATCTAATTAATTTATAACCTGAAATGCAATAAATATGGATTTGTCGTGTTGAAAATATGCCGAACATGTATCTGACTGATAAAATCTAGTTAATCTACTTTATAAAATCATAAAGTGATAAAAATGAACCCAAACATTAAATCGTTCATAAAAGTTCTCACTCACTAGTCACCCACCAAAAGAGTTACGAGTTGATTGCTCAATAACTTGTTTATCATTGTCATCATCATTATCATTGTGATAATGCATTGGTTGCGCCATCACCGCCATCACCATATAACAACATTCCCATATCCAGATGGGAATAACACATGGTTGTAATTGAGGAAAATTAGAAAATAATGCTTGAAAGCTGAGGCTGCACCTGGATAAACAGGTTAATTGAATTATGGGCATTCAGTTTAATCAAGAGGAAATGACCAAAATAACTCTAGTATTCATACTGAAGTAGACACCATATTGGAATTAGGTTTTGACAATAACCCCTTGACATTGCTCAAGGTGCAGCCGACACTAAATTGTCTTTTGATAAATTGAGGGTCTCTGAATCCAACTTTCCTAGGGATTGGAGTGTGGTTCTTGAAGGATTTAGGAGACTGGTCCCTTTCTTCCGCCCCTTGGTTAGCTCCTCCTACCATTTGTTGGAAGCTTAACATGGATGTCACATGTGGTCCTACTCTATTTTCCATTTCAGGGTTGGCAGTCAATGGCTCCTAGAACAAACTCACTAGGTCAGATCTTCCACAAAATCAATGGGCTTTCCATAGCTTGGACCTCAGATCTCCCTTTATTTTAAGGGGTGTAATTTTGAAGAGATACAGACTCATTTTTAGTGGGGCTGAGAGCCTTTATCAGATCCTGGGATTTCTATGCAGTAGTTGTAAATTTGTTTATAGATCCTCTGCTGTTAAAAAAAAAAAAAAAGATTCCTCGGACACGGCCAATTTGTTAGCTATCAAAATAGGAGTGGAAATATTTGCTAATTGAGTGGGCAGGTCATTGATGGTTGATGTCCCCAGCCCCCTCTGGATCATGCTTTTATCTATAATGGCTTAAGAATGTTTTCCTGTAATATAGAGATTAGTAATCATAAATTCCAAGGGAGGGTAATTGTGTTACCAGTTTAAAAAATTGTATTCTCAATTCCCTAGCCAGGGACTCATTTCTTCTCTTTGTATTGGGGATTTTTATTGATTTTTTTGATGGAGGTTTGTAGCTTTCCCATGGGCATTTTTAATAGAATTTCGTTATCAACCAAAAAGGAATGCTTATTTCCATTTTACAACTGTGATTTAATTTGACGATGCATCCAAACTCACCCTAGACATTTTCTTTTTTCTTATGTTTGTTTCCTAAGTTGATGTGTTGTTGGTTATGTTGGTGGGATGATTTAGTTTTGAACTAATTGCTTGTTTGGGGCAGTGTGGAAAATGAAACCTGAATGGGTGATTATTGTTTCTCTGCAAGATAATATTTTGTTATTTCCAGATACTATCAGAAATGAGATAAATGTTATTTTGAGCTATACTTTGACTTGATTTACTGCAGTATCTTTCATCTCCAGGATTTTCTTAAATGCAATGAATCTCGCTTGCAACAATTGTCTTGCCAAAACTATGATCCTATTCCGTTGGGGGAGGGTGCTGGTGTCGGGTGGATGAAAGGGGTTGATTCCATGGCAATGCCTGAAGGTTCTACATTGTTTGACCTGATTCAAACAGGGCTTTCTTACACACATGCTGCAGTTGGAGTAGTAGTTCGTTTGAGGCAGGAGTTATCATTAGTGAAAGATGTTCCTGTCCTTATTGCAATTGACCAGGTAAAACCAAATGCACCTCATTCCAATTTCATTGCTTTCTATGGTTTTTTTATAATTATAAAAAGTGTAGGGAAGTTGCCCAGAAAAAAAGAGTAGAATTTATAGGCCTGTTGCACCAGGCCCATGGTTGTTCTAAGATGCAAACCGTTGATCTTGGGGCAAGTCATGGATGTGATGCCTCAAGGTTCTTCCATGTTGGAAGGTCTTAATCCTTTGATTAATGTTCTACAAATAGATGGTTAGAAAAAAAATGCCATCTCTCCCATCCATGGTGGGGCTGATCAGATCAATAGTTTGGGATCACCCAACCTGGGCCCACTCATATAAACTTACTGCATTAGGATATTCACATCCTGGTGCATCAGACTTCATTATTCCTCCTGAGTTATCATCTTGCCGAAGCAATTCTTTTTGAACAGTAAAGTCTAAATGATGTAATTATTCCCTCATTTTTTCTATTCTCTCTTCTTCAGTATAATAGCTGGTTTACATTCAGTGGGTATGAGGAACCAGTAACACCTCGTTCTTGCCGTCCAATCCATGCAAGGGAAATCTCAACGGTTAGTATTACAATCTTTTTATTTAATTGTTGCAGATTATGTACGCAAATCAGTATTGAAACATTTCTTCTCATCACTTGAGTTTCATTAGTTACATTGACCTTCAAACTACATCTTCATTGATTTTTTCATGGTAATTCCATTGTGATGTATCGAGAGAAAGATGGACATGATAAACTGGATCCTTCTAACTAGGTGTCACACCCACTTCGAATCACACATCAGACTCTTGTTCCCCCTCCTGTTTCCTACTACTTGTTCACATTTTGAAGCAGATGCTTCCCTGCATATGCACCTGAATCTGTTGCCGCTTTGTTTCACGCTTCATGCAACTATTTATCAACATTGACATGGGTTATTTTTGTCTTCTTCTACATGCAGTTACATGTAATGCAATCCCAAGATATGAGATAAAAATGACTGTTGTTTCCCAGAAGCCTAAGGTGCCTTTTATTATGGAACAGAATTGCAGTAACCCAATTCAGTGAAGCAGAAATGACCAAACTGGCACTAGCCACCCCAAAATTGTAACATGGAGCTAGCCTCCAAATTGAAATTACATGCCTTTCTGGTTGAACTTGAAATATAAAGGCAATTGCAACTTGGGGTTTGGTTATTGTGATGTATTGAAATGGGTTATTGTTATTATTTGATTTTCTAAATAGTAATATGATGTTTATTGTTTATTGGGATTTTAACAAAATAGTACCTCATTAATACAATATTTACATCTGGGTACCTTTTTAAATTACGTTTTCATTAAGATGCCTCATTAATCAAGTTATTGTCAAAGAGGTACCTTCCATTAGTTTTTCTTAACTTCCGTTATATTTTTCCTAAAATGACAAAAATGCCCACCAATTAATGAAGCTATATAAGAAAATTAAAAAGGTTACTAAATGTAATTATCGAAAATTCAAAAAAAAATATAAAATCCGAAGTCTTTCTCAGACGCAGATTGCATAGGGACAGAGCTACTGGTGGGTGCTATGTGGCCCCATCATGATGTATGTGTTTTATCCACACCGTCCATCCATTTTTTGAGATCATTTTAGGGCATGAGCCCAAAAATGAGGTAGATCCAAATCTCAGGTGGACTAAACCATAGGAAACTGTGGTGATTGAATGCACACCATTAAAAGCTTCCTAGGGCCCACCGTAATTTTTATTTTCAATCCAACCTGTTGAATCACCACTGTTTCTTATGGCGTGGTCCACCTGAGATTTGGATCTGCGTCATTTTCAATTCATGCCATAAGATGTTATGGTAAAATGGATAGACGGCATGGATAAAACATATACATCATGGTGCCCACAGAGCACAGTATGCAAGCTCCATTCAAGTTAAAGGCTTTGTTGCCGGCACATGGATTGCCTACTAACTCTGCTAGTAGCGAGGTGGTTATTGGAAAGTGCTCTGTGGGCCTCTTCATGATGTATGTGTTTTATTCATGCCGTCCATCTATTTTTTCCGTATCATTTTAGGGCATGATCCACAAATGAGATAGATCCAAATCTCAAGTGGACCACACCACAAGAAAACAATGGTGATTGAATGCCTGCCATTAAAAACTTCCTAGGGCCCACTCTAATGTTTATTTACCATCCAACCTTTTTATGTCACACAGACTTGGATGAAGGGAAAACACAACTATCAACTTCATCCAAAACTTTTGTGATCCCCAAGAAGTTTTCAATGGTAGGTGTTCAATCACCACTATTTCCTGTGGTGTGGTCCACATGCGATTTGGGTCTTCCTCATTTTGGGTTCATGCCCTAAAATGATATGGAAAAATGGATGGATGACGTGGATAAAACACATACATCATGGTGGTGTGGGCCCCAGAGCACCGTTGGGCTAGGCAATCTGCATCCCTGTTGCTGCAATAGGTAGGGTTTTCGGATTAGGTATGGCCCCAACCTCACCCAATGTGGTGTGGCCCTGACCTTAGGGCCCAACTTGATCTATGTATTGCATGTCCATGCCATCCATCCATTTGTCCAGCTCCTTTTAGGGCATGAACCAAAAAATTAAGCAGATCCAAATATCAGGTGGACCATAACAGTGGGTATCGTGTTGATTCAACCCCCACCATTAAAAACTTCATTGGGTCCACTTTAATGGGCACCTAATGTTTAATTGGCATCCAACCTGTTGATAAGGACATACAAACCTGGATGAAGGGGAAAAGCAAATATCATGAAGTTCTGAATGATGGGGTTCAATCAGCAACATTTCCTATGTTATGGTCCACCTGATATTTGGATCTGGTTAATGTTTTGGTTCGTGCCCTAAAAGGAGTTGGAAAAACGGATGAACGGCATGGATATACAATACAGATATCAAGGTGGGCCCCACAGTCAGGGCTGCACCGTGTTGGGTGAGGCCAGGTCTGTACATAATCCAGAGCTTTTAACTTTGATGCGGTTTGCATACGGTACTCTGTGGCCCTCATCTTATGGGATCAGCCAAAATAACGCACATCCAAATCTCAGGTGGACCATACCATAAGAAACAGTGATGATTCAATACCCACCAGTAAAATTTTCTTGGGGCCACAAAAGTTTTGGATGAAGCTGTACCTGTGTTTTCCCTTCATCCAGGTCTATGTGACCTAATCAACAGGTTGGATGGGAAATAAACGTTGCAGTGGGCCCTAACAAGTTTTTTATGGTGGGCGTTCAATCACCACTGTTTCTTATGGTATGGTCCACCTGAGATTTGGATCCGCCTCATTTTTTTTCTCGTGCCCTTAAATGATCTAGAAAAATGGATGGAGGGCGTGGATAAAACATATACATCATGGTGGACCCACATACCACCAACCGGTAGCCAGGTCTCAATGCAATCTGTGTCATAAAAGCCTCTGGATTTTTTTTTCTTGATAAGTACATCTCATCTACCTTTTTAATTTTCTTATGCAATCTCATTAATAAGTGGTCATTTTTGAAATTTTATGAAAAATTTTAATGGTAGTTAAGAAAAACTAACAGTAAGGTACCCCTTTGACAATGACTTGATTTATGAGGTATCTTAATGAAACTGTAATTTAAAAAGGTACCAGGATGTAAATACCATATTAATGAGGTACTATTTTGTAAAAATTCCTTGTTTATTTTAGTGAACCATTTAAAAAATGTTTAGTACTGTGCATGAACATGAATGTCAGCCTCTGCCATGGCTGATTCCAAAAGCCCAGTTAAAAGAGGGAGGTTAATGCTGGTGAGCTGCAGATCATAGAACTTTTGCCAATTTACCATTTAAAGGGCCAACCCCAAAGTGCTGGGAGAAAGACTAAAGATGATGATGATGATTTGTTGGTTATCTTAATTTTTATTGGACCTGAATGTTGTCGTTTTAAATTGATTTCTACTATTTGGGTCATTTCACTACTCATGGCCTTCTTTTGATCATGGCGACAGATGTTGCTCTTAATGAGATTGATTGAATTCATGCAGGAGTTTATCTTTTCACCATGATAAAGGCCCCATGTGATAGTAATATTTTTGTTATTTGACATTCACAGGTGAATGCATTCCGATCTATGATGCATGATAACATGATGGTGGGGGCCTTCTCTCATTCAACAGCTGTAGGAAAGTTACGTAAAGACCTGCCAAATGTCCCAGTTGATGCTCGCATCAACTTGCCTCGCTACACCTTGGATGAGGCTGCAACTGTTTGTCACTATTATCTTAGGTATGGCTACATCCACTGCTCCATTTCAAGAGAAACCATAAGCTCCCAAACTTACGAGTATCGATTTAAGACTCGGTGACTTGGCCAGTCTTGAGTTGAGTCATAACTCGACTGAGTAATGGCTATGTGAATTGGCCTGACTTGCCCGAGTAAGGGTGACTCATCCAGGTGATTCGTGATGGTGAACCGAATCAGGTCTGACCGAGTCTGGGTAGACTCGGATGAGTCTCACGTGAGTCGTGACTCGTCTGTCTTAAAAAACATGCTTACAAGCCTGCAAACATACAATTTGTTGACATCGAGAATGGAACTGAATTAAACACCGATAATTCGTTGCGGATCGAGTTTTAATGTCTTAAATTGTTGGCTTCATGTTGACTGTGATCATGTTCCATTCATTTTGTTTTAGCCCCTAACCATCATTTATGGCAGGCAAGGACTTGTAAACAGGGATAAATTTTCGGAAGAAAGATGGAAGAAAATTTACTACTTATCTAATGGAAATGGCTCGGAGATGAGGTTTTTGGTCCCTTTCATCTGAAAACTCCAGCGAGAATGAGTCGACAGCACTACATCAGGCAAGAATTTCATTTCGTTGCTGCAAACCCATTTATATTCCCTGCCTAATGATGCCAACAGTTTTGTCTGTGCAATTTTTATATAGAATTTGGAAATTGGATGTACCCTCAGATCGATTTTTGGTTGAATCTGTTGGTGGGGGTGAATTCATTTTGAACTGACTGTAGGTTTAGGAAGGCACATAAAGTGAAACCCGAAAGGACGGGTTTGGAGTATGTTTGGACCAATGTTTTGAATAGCGAATAACATGTAGCATAGTGTTCACTCCTCTGAAACATGAGGTGTAAGCTACATAGTGTACAGTGTAAGTTACATGCTACTTTTAGATTTTTAATTAAGGCCGTGCTTGGTTGCACCAAATATCATGATATTTTGCACCAAATTAGCTTGATTAATGATAAAACTATATGATATTTGGTGCAATCAAACACAACGTAAAATAAGAGGAAAAATAGGACAAAGATTAACTGTAAGGATAAAGAAAGAGCAAAACAACTTGTTTAATACTGTTTACTTCTATCACTTTACTAAAATTGCTGAAAGGAACTTGTTTAACACTGTTACTCTTCGAAGGAGAGAGGGATGGTCCTACCTAACATTTGCCTAATGTGCATGGAGGATGAAGACTTCGCGGTGCATCTTTTCATCACATGCCCTTTCGCGAAAGGGGTGCGGGACAGCCATCCTTGCAGCTTTCAAAGTGCCGTGCTTTATGCCAAGCTCTTTCGAGGCGTTGTTATTATCTTGGCGTGTAGGGGGGTCCTCACTCCAAGGATATCAGGTTTTGGCATCTGGCATTATTAGTGGTTTTGTGTTGTACAAGAAATGAGAGATGCGTCAGGGATAGGAAAGAACCTTTGGGGTCTATAGTTAGAAAGGTTTTTTGGCTAATTCATTGAAAAATAGAAAAATGTAACCAGCGTTCGTAGTATTAGTATCATTACATGTATCGCTAGCTAGGAATACAAAAACATGTATCGATATCACCGATATTATCATCATTGATACCTGGAATGTATCACTGATTGAGGAAAGCATTGGGTAAACATGAAGAAAATAGTGGAATTTGTCAATGAAACTTCAGGAGATGCTAAAATGCATATATTTGCATATTTAGGAATCAAATAATTGCAAAAAAAAAAAAAAAAAAAAAAAAAAAAAAAAAAAAAAAAAAAAAAACAACGCATACATGATAAGTTTTCCTTTAATGGGGGCCTAAAAGCATTCAGTGTTGACTCGGTGAAACATTAGGGAAATA